>QGMF01000731.1:0-18756 GCA_007821475.1 Lachnellula arida
GTCAACCAAACTAAAGAGTGGATGGATATATACATGTCGTCGGGAAAAGCATGATGATTTCTCGGTAGTAAAAAACTTTTATATCTAACCAGCCTTTGGGCAATCCATAACCACACTGTGATTGATAGAGTCCCAAAGTAGACACTCTGGGATTTATGGAGTTGAGAAGTTCGCTGGTAATGACTCATATCCACCAGATGCTTCCCATCTTGCTCTCAAGTCCTCTCCTAGTGAGTTTACTGACCAGCCTGTACGTCCACGGCAGCTTTCCAGTAACCTCAGGACGCATTTGCGCTGCCTCCGGTCTTCGAGTGATAGTCCAGCTGGTCATGATAAGCAACAGCCAAAGATTTAGGCAAGGCCATAAGTACCAATGTATAAGGACTGAGCGCACATGATAGCCGATGACGAGTCACTGGCGACTGAACAGCCGAGTTACCGAAGATATTCACGCCGTTGGCGTCAAAATTGATCTCATCAAGACCGGCATCAAGCATATCTGCATCTTGCAACAGAAGACCAACCCATCTGGAGGTCGCTCTCTCAAAGTTTTCTGAAGAAGCTAGCGATGATGGTGCGGCCCCTCGAGGGGTCATCACTAATGGGGTTTCGTGTACCGTTGTTTGTGCTTGTATATCACGATGGAGAGACATTTCTTGTCCGAGATGGGCTGCGAGTGCGACTCTGTTGCCATTGCTGAATGAACGCGCCGCTTGGTCACAGCTCGCGCCCGACTCCCTCCAATCGTGGGTTGAAGAAGAGTAAGTAAGGGCCGGACGTTCATCATTGTCAATTGATACCGTGAGGTCTGATCCATGACGGCGTTGGCTGACCGGTGTAGATACTGCGCCGTCGGACCCAAGGGCTTCATTGTGCCTACTCGACCGAAGAGAGCCAGTGCGCCTATTGGGACGCTGTTGGGTATAGTTGCAGGTCTGCTTCAGCTTTGTGCAACCACCACATGTTGGCTTATTCTCGTCGCATTTCACATGGCGACGACGGCAAGTGAGACTGAGATGATATGTAAGTTTCCAAAGCCAGTCATGGATTTAACCTAAAGGACTATCCGTAGGTTGCAATTGCTCACCATCCTGTCGTCCTCCGCAGTCCCTGACCACGGGAAAGCCGCCCTCTTGAGAACCGACGATCCGAGTTCTCCTCTGAGCCAGCCATGCCTCAGATTTGATGTGTACCCATGACAGTTGGTTCCCCGGGCACGCGTTCATTATTTTGTTACCCTTTTTATCTGCCTTGTTTCTGTATCATCTGCTTGGCAAGTGGCCGGGACAATTCAAGTAGACAGGAGAACAGACAGGCAGACAATGGTGGAGCACTGGAGAGAATGTGGATGTGGAGAATGGTGTCCGGGGAAAGAGGTGGAAATGAGAAGTATGAAAAGGTGGGGGAAATTGTTTTTCGCGGTTCGATGACACTAGAATTGCGGCT
Organism: Lachnellula arida; assembly: GCA_007821475.1. Lineage (NCBI taxonomy): Eukaryota > Fungi > Ascomycota > Leotiomycetes > Helotiales > Lachnaceae > Lachnellula > Lachnellula arida. The sequence goes on from QGMF01000731.1 coordinate 1,447, forward strand.
GGGGACTCCCTAACGCACTACTGTAGAGCACAGTATGGAGTAAAGCTCCGGATGACTTCCCGGCATTAGCCCCTAAAGCTAGCGAGCCTACCTGAGGACCTGACAAAGGGTCTGGTATTCCAATCTTGGTACCATCTATTATTGAAGATGAACAAACATGCCACCATCAACCAACATCTGGGAGCCCTTCATAAAACCACTCATTTCCTCCAAGGCAAGGAAAACCGCGGGCCCCGCGAGATTTTCCGGCTTCCCAACCCGACCCATAGGGCTTCGGTGTTCAAATCACATTTACCTCCATCATTCGATCGAACTGCTGCTTTGATAGCCTATGATATTGATGTCAGTCATGTCGGCATTTCTTTCAGAAAAACGCAACCCACGTAAGAAATTCAGCTGTCCTGAAAATACCAGCATTAGCCACAAAAACATCCAGAGCCCCCCATTGCCTCACAGCTGCCGTCCAGTCTCAGGATCCGTAACATCGCCCGCCAACTCAACGATATCCAGTCGGCAGCGCGCCGCCTCCCTATTGCTTGCTTCAGCTTCTGAGCCTCCTCGAGCAACGATTTCCTATGCCTCTCGACCGCATCGAGTCCAAGATGGTTGACTGCGACATTGGCACCTTGTCGTAGGTACTCGAGCGTGATGGCTCGGCCGATGCCCGTGGTACCCCCTGTAATGCATGCGGTCTTTCCTCGTAAGAGGCGCGCAGAAGCCAGAGCCATTTCACAGCTTCTCACCTTCTCGTGATCAAGGTAAATAATATTCGGTTCAGCGCGTGCAGTCTCCAAAGCGCAACGCTGCAATAAAGCTTCGTGGATCGTGTGAAATACCCCCGGTTATTGCGAGAGCTGCACTTTATCCTACCGCCTACTCCGTAATATCATTCGAGCTTTCATGATGCTCGTATCTGAGCTTCAGTGGATTTTCCCTAGTCAGGAACCCCGAAGTTGAAGACGGTGGAGTCGGTCCCCGCACCCGCGCCCTATACCTCATCTCGAGGGATAGCGCCAACGCCCCATCTTGGGGGTGGGTCCCCTAAATATTTAGGGCGGGGTTACGAGTAGGTACCTGTACGGAGGTAAATGCCTTCCTTAGTGGGGATAACATGTGTCAATCAGCGGGGAATCAACAGTATCTCGAGCATGCCACTTTTGCTTCAAGTTTCGAGAAACGGAAGGTTTGCCGTAGTCGACCCTCGATGCGAAACAGTGGCTAAGTGGTGTTCGAGACGCGGTTGATGGTTAAGTTGGTATCGGCGCGAGCCAATACGCGTACGGGCTCTCCCAAAGACTGAAGAGCATGAGGTCTAAGAATATCATATATGAAATCTCCCCAAGAAAGACTTTGCACATCATACAGTCGCCCATCTCCCATGTAAATACAAAGAGAACCAAGAGAACCATAAACTTCAAGAACGTCTCTCACGACTCACCTTTGATTCTTTACAGTATACAGTATACACCATGGCCCCCTCCGTGGCACAAGAGCTGGCAGAAGCCACGTCGAACGGGAGCAGTGCCAACGGTGTAGTCGTCAAGCCCCAATTAACACTAACCGGAAAAGTGATTGCCGGTGGGTGAGAAACCCAGCCCCATCAAGCAATAACTAACCACTCTACGCACCACAAGTGACCGGAGGGAACCGCGGCATCGGCCTCGGCGTCGCAGAATGCTGCCTGATCAACGATGCCGCAAAAGTCTACTCGATCGACCTAGCAGAGCCCGGCGACGAGTTCGCAGCCATACTCAAGAGGTTTCCCGGGCGCATCGCTGCCATCCAAGCAAACGTCACGGACGAGGACAGCATCGCGGCTGCTGTAGATAAGATTGTTGAGGAGTCGGGCGCTATTCATGGCATTGTGGTTAATGCTGGACGGACGAACCATAAGGCTGCGCTAGATTTCACGAAAAAGGAGATTGAGGATCTCTTTAATGTCAATGTAAGAACTTCGAAGTCTGTTCGCAAATGGGGACGGCAACAAGCTGACAAGACGAAAAGCTTTTCGGCTCCTTCTACACGGCGCGGGTGGCCGCTAAAGCGTTCATCAAGTTGGGAATCAAAGGATCTGTCGTCTTCACGGCTTCCATGGCCTCTTATCGACCAAACAAGGTCCGCAAACGCAACCCCAATTCCGGCATTAGCCAGGGAGGACCGTCCCATGCTGACAAAACCCCCAGATCGTGCCGTCGACACCATACGGAGCCTCGAAAGCCGGCGTTCGCAACATGACGCACACGCTCGCCATGGAGTGGGCAAAGTACGGTATCCGCGTCAACAGTGTCTCTCCGGGCCTCGTAAGGACCGCCATGACATATTGGGTTGACCAACAGCCAGACTGGGAGCAGCAGCTGAAGTACTACGGGGGTATCCCTCGTCTTGCCGAGGTGCAGGAGTTGGGTGGCGCGTATGTTTATCTTTTGAGTGACGCTGCTAGCTACACAACGTCGATAGATATCCCCGTCAACGGTGTTATTGGAAGTAAGTCGAAACCCGGTCTTTGGGAGATATAAAATGCTAACCCAGCTTGCGACTTAGTTTGCTGAAAGTTGTTTTGCTGGGCATTTCATAGACCAAATAGAAGAAGACCGAATGAATGTTCCGAAGTTCTCAATACTTGTCTCGGGACACTGTGGTTGCGTGACGATGTGCATATCCTTTGTTGACTTCCAGTTTACCCGAGCAATTATCCCAAATTTCGCATCTTGCCTGATTCGATCGATACATCAGAAAGTCAGAAGTGAGCAAGTGAATTTGAGCTTCGATCTCTATACCTATACCCAAACTCCCACGCGCGAGGGAGATCCTCAGTTGATAAAGCCTCATCTCAGTTAAGGCGATTATCTCACCAGGGTTGTAAAAACACAAAATTTGCAACTCATCCCGGAATGATAATCTCCCCCCCAAAAATAGTCCTTCGGGAGACTAAACATGAGCAATCGGTATTTACTTTGATGCCGTACTCTGAGACGCAGGAACCTCATTTAGGGATCCCTCGAGTTCTGTTGCAAGCCGCAGAACCCTGCGCGTGTATATACAAGGTACCTGAGCATCGTCAGTAAAGGATCCTCAATGTAGTAGTGGGGGGAAGTTACGGCAACGGCATTTACGGAAACAGCACTACAACTAACGTTAAGAAAGCACTGAGCAATATGCAGCGCGTTGAAATCTTAAATTCTTATACATTATTCTATGCTCGAATTAGCATCATCTCGCCCAGGAGCAAGAATGGTAGCTCACCGCATATAGAAATGTATTTGCGTCGTTCATTGTGGGAGTCCCGAATACAACCCCGAGTCCAACAACCCAGCGTCATCATACCCCCCGAAATCAAAGTAATCGATCCGCCCCATGTCCTCCCAAGCAGCCCATTCAAGATATTGATTAGCCGCTGGCCCATCCTCAGCCAAATCCCCCACAACACTCAACCCCGTCTCCAAACTCTGCATCTCCCTTGCCATCTTCGCTTTTGCACCCTGCACAAGCGCATGCGCAGTCCTAAGCGCCTCATTCGAGATATGCGAATCATAGACCGCAACCGTATTCTTGAGCGTTTCCAGCGCATTGGGAATCATAGCCAGACTTTCAGAGGTTGCGATGGAGAGAAGTACACAAACGCAATGAAAAGGCGTCCCAATGATATTCCACCAACAACATCTCATCGTTCTAAGTAATTTGACTCCATCCAACGCAACCTTTATTATCTCCAGCAGCGCACCAGTCTGTGAAGATGAGAGAGCGAGGTTCGCAGAGCGGAACATGCGGTAGATACAGAAGCATACATCTGCTCTCAGCAGACTATGAAATGGAGAATCAACAGGCAATGCAACAGCTACATTCAGCGCTGAATATAAATCCGAGACCGTACTGTTGGAACTAGGGACAGATTGCATGATAGCGATCGTTTGAGCCGTGAGATCACCGGCTTTTGGCAACAGCGGCGTACAATCAACGTGGTCAAGCTGGACTCTCGTCCTCCCATACTCAGCAGCAAGAAACTGATTTAGAGCCATCGCGACCCAGAACTTTCTTCTCCTGAGATCCTCTTCCAGTGGAGTGGTATTCCGCGGCGGATTCTGCGTCATACGGAGAGTTTGGATATCGCGATGCAAGCCGAGCACTTCAGCGACATGCACGGCTGTGCAGGACGCCATCCAGGACAGATGCGGACGCGTTGTACAGCGGAGATATATAGCGCGTAGAACCCACGCGCTGACGTGCTTGACGGACAGGAAACACGGGGGATGAGCTGTGCTTAAATCGAGTAAAATCCTGCCATGCTCTACGATCTCCGCTTCAGCGGGTAAGCCAGCCGCACCTGAGAAATAGGATCCCAGTGCCACAACACCACAGATCAGCGCTTCGAAATCAGTCCCATGTTTATTCGACGAGGCCCAGAACTCTACGCAACGACCCACGAATGATTCCTTCTGGCTAATGATCCCAAAATAGATATGAACTTCCTTGAAATATTTTCCCACAAAGATTTTCATTTGCTCTAGGCTAATGATATCACAGATCGTTTTGTCAGGGACAAATTTGGTCTCTTGGCGCGATCCAGGGTTCCAAGCAAAAGCTTGAAGACGGGGAGGTTCCGCCACCCCAAGGGAAATTCCCAGCTTTGCTGGAAATGCAATTGCGCTTGAGGAGGTGGTGGAACGTGTTTTGATGGATTGGTAGAGTAAGGCGCCATTTGCGTCTGCAGCTGGGACACGGCTTTCTGCAACCAGATAGGGAGCGTCGTCTCTTTGAAGTGGGGGCGCTTCGGTAGCATTGGAGGATATGGTGATTCCGTTACTGTTGGGCGTAGCTATAGAAGCAGTGGTTGCTGAGCCCAAGCCTGGGGGCTTGGGTGATGCTTGACCTTGACGCTCAGCGTATATACAATTGTAGCCATATCCAGTACAAGCTGCGCATGGGTCATCACCGTCGCATTTGATCTTGCGTTTCCGACATGGCGCGCAAGCTCTCCGGCTTCGCTGGCGCACTTTGATGTGAGGAGATGATGAGGTATGTCGTATTGGAGGCATGTAGTTCTAAATGGCTGGTCGTGATATTCTGAAAATTTTACATCTTGGTTGATGTTCTTTCTTGAGGTCAGCCTGCTCAGCTCACAGTCCCGAGCGGAATCACGTGATTGAGGATACTTTGCTTTATTTTACAAGTCCAATAAGAGCGCCGAATTGTTGAAGAGCCGAGCTATGCAGATGCTATTGGATAGCTAGCTTCAAGTTATTTAAACATTCCAATCCATGGGATACCATTGATGATGGGCTTTAGTTTCACGTGTCTGAACGACCAGAATTGTCAACAGTCAAGCACCGCACCTATTATAAAGTTCACAAAAGAATATAACACCAGGGGATCATTTCATTCATCTCTCATCACCGTCCACGTCCACCCTCAGCCCCTACACTCCCCTAATATCAGACGAGGCCCATCCCATCCATGTATCACTTGACACATATCCAGAACCCAACCCGTCTTTACACTCTCTTCATCACCATCCATCCCTCGAATCCGCATTTACTCTTTCTAATACCACAACGGACCCATACGGTCGAACGTTGGCAGCGTATACAGATATCTATCCTTCCTAGCAACCTCATTTATTGAGAATTGCTCACTCGCTCAAAAAAAGCTGGGACGAATTACAAGACTTTTCAATTCCCAGTCTTATATCGTCTGCCCAGATCCGTGGTGAGGATTCTCCCGAGAATGTCTTTATCGAATAATGGTGTTGGTCGTAAATGAAACATGGCACGTGGTGTTAAACTGGGGTATTGGCGCGGTGTGAAAAAGGGGTCTTCGAAGGGGGCTTTTGTACAAGGTGTTGTTTGTGCTGTGCTGTGTTGTGCTGTAATGGTGCAAAACAAGTGTCGAGTATCGTTTCAATTCGCAGTCGACTTCGCCGGAATCCGATCTCGTGGGTTAGTGGAATAGAAAATGAAAGGCATTGGGTTCCCGTCAGCTCTATGTGAAAACGCCAGCCGGGATAAGATATTAAGAGTGTTGGACGTGGGATAGTGAGTTGGCCGGTCATGTCTGTTGAATCCCGGTCGAACCACCAATTTGACGCTTGACTTGCTCACGAGCCCATCGAGCCGTGTCAATTGTTCGAGGCTGGAATTCACGATTTGATCTCGTGTCCTTGATCATAGCGGTCAACCATTCAGCGCGGTAGTAGGACGCGAATTCGCCTGTAGGGAAGGCTTCCGCCAGATCACTGTGATTGTTAGCCAAAGACTACAAAATATGTCAATAGAAAGACCTACCCAATGACACCCATTGAGGCTCGCATGAGAGCGTCACTCTTGTTCTGGTCAAGCCAGACGATGTTGAGAAGATGGAAGATGGACTCGACATATGGATGTAGCAGAACAGCTGGAAAATGATTAGCAATGATCATTTCGCGTCTGTAAATCACATACTCTTGTCGCCGACCTTCATGGCACCAATGATTCCACCCCAGGCATCCATAATACCTTCACGCAGTGAGATAACGTAGTCGTACATCTCATACGATCCATCAGCAGCGGCTTGGACACCAGCAGCCTGCTGGAGGACTTGGGCAACAACCGAAAGATAGGTCTCAAAGTGACCACCGATAGCTCCAGCAATATCCCCAAAGCATTGAAGGATCGCAGGCTTGAATTGATTGGCAAGCGCCGTACTCTGTGATTTGGAGAATAAGCCAGGTTTCCCGATAGGCCATATAGACCAGTTGACAGGAAGGTCGAAGGGAAAATGAAAAGGGGGCAAAAGAAAAAAATTCAACGTGTAATTCAGGGGGTAACATACCCTGAGATTGTTAAGTAAATAGTTCATAAATGTATCGCAATATGGCTGGCAAAGAGGTCCCATTGACCGGGTAATGTCACTGACAAGACCGATGGCCATTGAGCACAAAGCTGGCTCCTCCTGGTTGCCAAGAGCATTATAGAGGAATGGCGAGAATGCCTCCATATACTGGGAGAAAGCTTCCTCAAGAGCACTGGCCAAGCTGCTGACAGTGGCGAAAACTGCATCTGGAACACTGGACTTGGGGCCTGCGCTGTTGAGGATTTGCAATAGGATAGTCATGATGCGGTTAGCTTGAGGTGTAATCTCCTTCTCAAGGCGCTGGATGATTGCCAGCAGAACGCTACACAAGCTGGTCTGCATCTCCTCGAGGGTGATCTTGTCCTCCACACTGACAACTTGGGACTGGAGGGGGATGGTGTCTTCAAGACGCTTGATGATGACGTCTGATAGAGAGGCAACGGCGGGCAAGCTGTCATTGGCGGCGTTTTGAACAAATGTATTCAGAACTTCATACGCAGCAGTTCGGAGTTGGTTATCCGCGTCAGTTCGCTCGGTGACTTGTAGAAGACGAGCTATGCTCTCATTGAAATGTGGTGTCAGAGCATTTTCTTGGCAACCAATATCACCCGAGAAGCGCTCAGCAAGGTTCATCAAAGCCCAACAGCAAGAGCCTGCCATCTTGGGGCTGCTAACTAGACCCTCGAAAAGCGAAGCAATGAGCTTGGGAAGGTGGAGCGTTGGATCGATGGCTTCCGAGCAGGCCTCGGTGATACGGCCAAGGGCGTAAGCTGTAGAATCCTTGACGTGAATGACGTCGTCGTCCATCATGTTGATGATAACTGGAAGAGCTTGCTTGACAATAGGTTCGATGGTCTTGTCATCGGGACCTTCCATGATAGCTCCAAAGGCAGAGACTGCGGCATCTCGGTGATGCCAGTCCTCGGAGCGCAAGTTGGCTTCAACGAAAGTTAAGACTGGCTGAATAACACCACCAGCAACAGCTTGAGCGTAAAGTTGCAGACATTGGTAAGCTGCGCGAGAAATGTTGTACTCGTCATCAGCCGCATCCTCGTCTTGCTTTGTCAAGAGCATCAGAAGAACTGGGACAACTTCATTAGTTGCAACAACACAGAAATGGAAGATAGGCCGCATTTGGTCGGTTCTCTCAACCTTTCTTTTGTTAGCCGCAATCCCCAAGATAGTATTTCGCAAACTTACCTGTGAATTATCATCCTCAATAGCGATTTCCTCCTCGCAAACTGTGCTCCAGAACTCAACGGCAAGCTTCGCAACATCTTCCTCTTCGCTCTTCATGCCCATAATAGTCAGTCCAAACAGAGCCTTCTCCATGTAGAAGCGCATCAGATCGTAGTACAAGGACATGATCCTGTTCAGGCAACCAAAAGCACCCTGTTGTATCCGGGAATCCGAAGCTTGTGTGGCCTCGCAGATAACCTGCATGATGTAGTTTCGCTCTCCCTCATTCTTGAAATTGCTGTCCACGAACTCTAGAGAATCTCCAAGAGCATAAATGGCCGCCAAACGGACCTCGGGGTTGGCCTCCTCCTTCCGAGCACCTTGTACAACCGCAGTCAAGATAGCATTTGAGTGCTGAACAAGACTGCTCCTCAACTCTGTATCTTGCGACTCGCAGATGAATCCAATAGTCGTCAAGGAAGCTTGCTTCAAATGATCGCCACCTTCGCCGACATTTCGGACCAAGCTTGCCATCAACTCTGGCCATTGATCGCGCGGGAGCTCAATAGCAGCTATCGAGGCTGTGACTTGCGCTGAAGCTTGACCAGCTTGTGAATTACTTGAGGAGAGAGCTTGCAGAGTCAGGTCCTTGACCTGCTTCTTGGTATCGACGTCCAGCTTGACCCATTTCTCCTGCAGCTCGTGTAACCGGCCATATTCGCGCGCGGTGAAGGCGTTCTTCAGCGCAATACCGGCGGCCTGTCGGACTGGGCCTTGGGCATCTTCGTTGGCGAGCTCGCGGACGAGGGTGACAAGGTATCCGGCCTAGGTTGGGGCTGTTAGCAGATGAGGCAGAGATGCGGTCAGAGAAGGGGATACATACGAAGCTGGTCTCGGCGGCTTGTGTGAGTTGTTGTTCAGCTGCTTGACGGGTTGCAGCATCTAGGAGATGTTAGCAGTCATAATCTATGCGCCTTGCTACTGTCTGGGGCGCGGGACCGACCTGCTGAGAAGGTGTTCAAGAGCACCGAATTTACATCCATTTTCGCGAATCACAGCCGGTGCGCCGTGTGTCCAGTGCGTGTATTGAGGGTGTATTGACGAGTTTCTAGGAACCCGACTTGTAACTTTGCAGAGCAAGGAGAATGTCTCTTCGAGATGAGACCTTGATGATGGGGGAGGGTGAAGAGGGAAGTAGAAGTTGAGGTGGTTTGAAGATGGGCTTTCAGAAGCGAAATTCCGCGTGCTGGTCAAGAAGTGTGGTAGGCAGGGCAGGCTGCAAGGCTGTTGTGTGTGCAGCTATCGAAACCCGCAAGGAAATAAGGTCTGGTTGCCTTTGAATGTTTCGAAAGACGAATGAGCGTATTGAACCGATAACGCAAGTGAAGCCTCTGATATTATTTTCCACACGAATTGCGGATCAAGATCTGTTGTTGATTTCTTCCTATATTCGCAGGTCGCTCAACACGCTAACCACGAGGGGAGCTTAGTGCTCAATAGTGCCATCACGTGATACAGCTATGATCCTTGTAAAGAGAGAATCAGGGGCTTGGTTTTCACTGCTACTCCGGAGTAACCGTATGGTTATGCCAGGGGATGAGTTGAGCAAAGGTGAGGTAGATAAGTAGTTATGGTAAACGTTCATTTTATTCAATATGCTACTCCGAATCCGCGAATTCTATTTTTGACTCCCTAGATATGCTTCCAAGCTCACACACCCTGAAACCTACCCCTCCAAAAGGCTCTTCCCGCCACCCCGCAATGCGCAATCACATCCCATTCGCTTTTGCCTCCAAAACACTGACTGCATCTGGACCTAGCATTTCGCAATGTCAGCATTGCTTGATTGGAAAGGTTTTGGGGTCCTAGGGTAATCTCTAATATTCTAGAAAACCCGAGAGTTTTTGCAGAACATTAAAAACTTGGAAGAGTATAGAAAATGTGGAATTTGCTTACCACTCTTCGGCACTCCATTCGGTCTTGGAATAGAGAGACTGCCATTGCCCTTCGGGCTTCCATTGAGATCGATATCCTGACTCTTCTTCGGTCCATGCTTGCCCCTGAACAAAATCGGCGTATTTGGTCTGCTGGTAATGAACTAAACATCCATGTTAGACTATAACCCCCCCCCCTCAAGCATTACCCCAGCACTTACATTACTCGCAGCACTCAAAAGCGCAATCAAAGAACTCTGCACCACATCTTCGTGGACACCCACTCCCCAAACCTTCTGATTAGACCCAGGAGCCGTGCACTCGATATAAGACGCAGCCTTGACATTGACACCTTTGCCCACACCAATAGCATGCTCCTTGTAATCCGCAAGATGGAGATCGATACCAATCGAACTGAGAGCTTTGGCAAGACTGGAAATTGGTCCGTTTCCAATGCCTTTGAGCTTGTGTTCTTCCCCGTCAATAGAAATAACCCCCTCGAAGATCCTGTTCAAGCTCTTTGTATCTTGCGACTTTCCTGGTGCTGGAGGCGCGGGCGATGCAGAGCGGTCAGTGCTGATACTGTAATCGACGAGCGTAAATCTGGGGTTCTGCTTGAGGAAGTAAGTCTCCTCGAAGAGATCCGAAATCTCGTTCGACAAGAGCTCCCTGCCAACTTCGTCTGCGTGCCGTTGAACCACTTTACTGAATGCCACCTGTAAGCCGCGGGGAAGATCAAGCTCGAGGTTGCGGAGGATGATCCAGGCAGCTCCACCCTTTCCACTCTGTGAGTTGACACGAATAATAGCCTCGTATGTACGGCCAATATCCGCAGGGTCCAGAGGAAGATACGGTAACTGCCAAGGATCCTCGTCTGTAGCCTTCTCATTCTCTCGCACTTGAAAGCCCTTTTTGATAGCATCCTGGTGGGAGCCACTAAAAGCACACACCACAAGTGAACCCCCATACGGCGTTCTCGGATGGATCGGAATCTTGTTGCTGACTTCCACAACATCAATAACCCTATTGAGATCCGAGAAATCGATCCCAGGATGGATACCCTGTGTATAAAGATTCAAGCCCAACGTAACAAGATCCACGTTCCCCGTCCTCTCTCCATTCCCAAACAAGCACCCCTCAACCCTATCCGCCCCTGCCATCTGTGCCAACTCTGCTGCAGCAACCGCACACCCACGGTCATTATGCGGGTGCAAGCTCACGCAAATCTTCTCCCGCTCACTCATGTTCGTGCAGAAATACTCAATCTGGTCCGCATACACGTTCGGCGTCGACATCTCGACCGTAGCAGGCAGATTAAAAACAATAGGATTCTCGACCGTAGGTTCCCACGCAGCTTTCACAGCTTCGCATATCCGGATCACAAACTCCGGGCGCGAATCTGAAAAGGTTTCGGGACTGAATTCAAACGCCCATTCCGTGCCTGCCTGGCTAGGATCATCTTTCGTAATACTCCGTGCGTACTTTGTGCACTTGACTGCCAATTCGACATTCTGGTCTTCTGTCATGCCGAACACGATCCGTTGGAAACACTCGCTGGTCGCTACGTAGATATGCAAAAGCGCCTTCTTGGTACCCTTGAGAGACTCCACTGTCCGCTTAATGAACTCTTCTCGGCACGGTGAGAGGACTTGAAGCCAGACGTCATCGGGTACAGCGCCAGGGGTCTCGACGAGGCGGCGTGTGAAGTCGAAATCGGTCTGCGAGGCCGAGGGGAAGGAGACTTCGATTTCTTTGTATCCGAGCTCGACAAGCATTTTGAAGTAGCGCCATTTCTGCTCGCCGTCCTGTGATACATGCTCTATTAGCAAAGAGCAGATAATTTGGAGGGCTGCAGGTGTACCATAGGATCAACTAAGCTCTGGTTCCCATCACGCAAGTCGGTCGAGAGCCAGCGCGGGGGCTTGTCAATTGTTTTCGAGGGCCATTGTCTGTTTGGAATGTTGAGCGGCTTGAAAGCTTTGTATTTCTTTGAGGGGTCCTTGAGCCTGTAAGTCGGAGTAGAGAATCAGTATTTGGGTTCTGCGGGCGTGGAGAGGAGCTTACATGGGCATCTTGGCGGGGTTGACGTGATGGAGGGGAATTTATGTGCAAGGATGAGCCTGCTTCTCGAAGAGGATTGACTTCAGAAACGAATTGAGTACAGAACAAAGTGTATTTTCTATTAGGAAGTATAAAGTGAGGAAGAAAGGGTTATGTAGTAATGTAGCAAACTTGAGTCACCCTCACCCTCAAAATTTTGTGGCTTCCCCACTACTGTAAGTATCACGCCCGTTCCGAATTGCGGGGCGCATGGCCCGAGTTTTGGCAGGGCGGGGCGGGGTTCATACCTAGGTAGACGTTGACGTTCTCTATGGTTAAAATACCTGCATATATTGTATGTATTCAGTCCTTTTTCTTGCCTCACTGACAGAAGCGGCTGATTTATTGGTATATATCATACAAGGCTTGATTGGAAAATCCAATCACATCTTCTACCCCTGGAACACCCTGCAGTGCTACTGTACCACGGAGTAGTTCCGAATCCGGCCTTTCTACGCACGTTGTCACTACGAAGCAGCATTTCTCACAATGTTAGGAAATTTTAAATGATGTTAAAGAGGCTTCCATTAAATAGGACCCAAAAAAAAACTCCGCCCCATGCAACGCTTCTAATAATGCTTTAAATCGCTACAAATGCTTTCTTTCAAAACGCTCAAGTATGTGCAAGAATTTACCAACCTATCCGTATCCTATCCTATCCTATCCGATCCTATTATACATACCCCTCTTTCCCTCCGACTGCGGAAGTGCTGATCAATTACCACGTGAAGCTTTCCTCAATAAAGTCCACCACGCTGACATCCTGCACCTCCCTCACAACCTCCCTAACATTATCAGCCAGCCCGCCCGGTCCACAGACCGTGACGCACATCGCCCCCATCTGCGCCTTGACCTCTTCCCTCAGGATATGTCCGATCTTCGGTCTACCCGCCGACATCTGCACCGTCGCACTCGGACTTATGATATCCCTGGGATTCTTCGGTCTCGTGACGTACAGCTTGACTTGCAGGATTTCTCGCCGTCTAGGCATTTTCAACACCAGGTCCATCCATTCGCGCACCCATTCTAGGTGCTCGCTTTCGCGGATGATCCAGATTAAGGTGATCTTGCGTGTGGCTACCGTGCCATCGTTGAAGCCTTGGATGAGGTGCTTGACGAAGGGGATTTGGTGGGTAATGCCGCTTGAGCCGGCGAAGAGGACGACGTGCCCGTAGGAGTCGAGGGAGTGATGTCCTCCGTAGGGGCCTTCCAATGCGGCGCTGAGAGTTAGTTGCCGTGGTTGACACCGAGTAGCTCTGTCGTATAGTGTTTTCGTCATGCCTGTCTGAGCGTGAATAACGAAGGAGACATCAGTGGTTGTCTCAGGTTCCCGCAGTTGCTTCTCTCCTGGTGTTTCCTTTTCTTGTGTTGGGAGGGTTTCTTCGTGGATGGGCTTGTGCTCTACCCATGCGATTGAAAAGGGGTGCGAATCCCAGGGATTGAGGCCGGCGAATCGAAGGTAGGCGTGTGATCCAGGCTTGACGTTGACATGTCTTGGTAGGTGCAAAGTGACTCTGCTGGCTCCTCCAGACATAGGAACCACGGTCGCCGAGGTCCATGCTTTTCCTTTGAGGGAATAATTGAGATACGCAAGACGTGCCATTCGAGCGACGCGGTCCAGAGCCCAGAGAATGAAAACGGCCTTGATGATGGGTAGTTGGGGCAGTTTTGCGACCTCGCAATGGATCCACGTGCCCAGAATTGCAGTGAGTGCGAGGAGGATGTGAACGGTAAGGAAGGTTTCGTAGAACGCGTGTCTGACTGGGGAAAGAGAGAGGATGGAGATCAGAACCATTGCGACGGTTCCGGCTGAGCCCCAGCTGATGAATGGGTCAGTGGCGATCATGTGCCAGATCCCTGACCATCCCGTAGCAGCATGCTTAACGATAGCCCAAGCCATAGTATGGACCACGACTTCCAAAACAACGACTCTTCCTACCCAGCGATGCATCAGGTTGTATGTATCGAAGCTGATTTGCAGTAGGGGGATCAGGGGGTTGTTTCGACCGGCGAAGATGATCAAAGCAATCATATTGATGATAGCTAGCACACCCGATCGTCCTCGCAAATCCGCCAGAACAGAAAAGCGATCCGATCGTGAGTAGTCGAGAAGTACCATGAATGCTAGGTTGCTGAGGAAGAATGTTGCAAGGAGGATGGAGTGAAATCTTGAGGGTATGGTTCCCAGGTTGCCAGCCGATGAGAGTCTGATTTCCCTGTTGTGACGTTTCTTCCCCAGGGGCGCATACAGCATGTGTCTCTTGAACTTCCACCATGCCGAGTATCTATTCTTTGACCAATACGCCTGCGCTTCCCCAGACAAACCCATCGCTCCTGTATGTCGAGAGTGTGCAACCGCCCTTTGCACGAGTCGTATGGCGAGTATAAGCATGGCCAGCACGCCCAAACTCCACCATATTATATTTCTGAAGAGCATATTCATCGGCTGGTTGACGCCATTAAGGTGAGTGGCGTATGGCGCTATGGTCGAGGAAGGAGTGGCTGCTGTTGCAGTTGAAGATAGTGTTGAAGCCATGGCGCCGGTAGAAGAGTATTTGTATATCTGCTAGGCTATGCTAATGCTCGTTATTTGCTAAAGATGCGTGTATGTGTGAGCGTTGTATGGTAAATATGCGAGAGTATGGTTTTGGAGGGTAGGTGGGAGGGTTTGCGAACCTCGAGGGGTATTGTAGCATTATCAATAAGATTTTAAGCTATTGTTCCGCGTCAAAGAACAATGTGAATTTAGTGATAAAGGGCATTGTCATAGGTAGGTTGTTTGCCTGCTTGAAAGAATGGCGCTGTAGAATCAAAGACAAGAATGGATGGATTGTCGCCAGGACTTTGTTATGATGGTGAATCGAAACAGACAATGTATTGTCAACAATGACGTTGTCTTTGATGTGAATCGGAACAATGAATGCGGCCGAGGAAGAAAGGCGACCTTTATGGAAAGGCAGCACTAGAAGGCGGTGGGGCGAAATAAGCTTTGCTTGACAGCTTTGCTTGACAAGCCAACGCGTGGTCCGATAAGTTTCTCGCGGGATAATTCTATATCCTCAAATGTTTCTCCTTTAGTATTTGGTAGAAAGTGGGGCAAGTTGTTTCGAATTGGCGATCCTGGCGCTGGGAATAGTTTCTCAACAGCTTTCTCAAGTGAGAGTCGCGTCTGAATGTCCGCGTCTATGAGTATCTGCGCAGCAGAAGGTCTATGAATGTATTATGCGAATGTAAGGAGTATTCGACTTCGAATATAGAGCAAAAACAGAACGGTTGAATAATACAATGCAATCCAATGCAGTGCAACGACGCAACACAGCAGCAGCAACGAGTGAAGGAATGCCAAGAATAACGTCTTAAAAGGAGCCGAACCTTGAAGTTATGTTCAAGAAAGAAAAGTAACGAGATGTAGGACACTCCGTACTCGACATTCGGGTCGGGGCGAGGGGCAGCTGCACCCGCCCCGCTGGCAAGGGGACTTCACAGTAATATCTCTCTACCTGCGACCTATCAAAGGTATAAAACGGGTCCCTTTGAGGCAAGTCTCCGTGATTCCTCGGGTGGGGGTACTTGGTTCTCATTATTACTTGGTAGTACCGATACGAGTATGTACGGAGGTATGATTTCCACGGAGTGAGGTTAGGTTGAGATGTACAGAAACAAGGGGAACTCAAGCGGTTGGCTGCGCCTCACTTGGCCCCTGCGGCGTTTACAGGCGCGCATATCCAGTTGGAATATGACTGGCCGACTGTTTGAAACGCCGTCCATGAAGCAGGGGGCGCGAAGCAGCAAATCTCTGTACAAGCAGCTTGATAGGCCATGGTGATTCCATCGGCATCACGAGATTTGGCATCGAGAAAATCAATAGCCCAGTGCTTGGGTTGAGCCTTCGGAGATCTGCAACGACGATGTGTTGCTGTTCTTGAGAGCTCCGCCTTTGAAGATAAATCTCTCCTGATGTTCCTCGGAACTCGCCATCTGTGCCAAGAGGTTTCGAAACAAAGAAATTTCCGCAGGGCTCACAAAAATGCATCAGATAAAGGGCCCAGATAAACATCCCCGAGGGACTGAAGTGGAGTGGACTCGGACTGAAGAGAGTGGAGAGAGAGAATTAAGCGCCAAGAAATCCCGCCTCGTCTGTTTTGTTTCCGCTCTCGATATGTCCCGCGGGTATTACATAAGCATTCTCTCGGCGTTGTTCTGAACCTCAAATTTCTGAAGAGCTCCGAACCGGAAGCAATAAACCATTGAAGCTCCCACGCCCTATCAAAATGGGATCCGGCTCTTCCAAGCCAGCAGCAGCGCCTACATCCCAAGTATGGACGAGGTAAATCACCATCGTCTCTATCCACTTGCCTCAAATACTGACTCCACCACAGCGAGACGCCCGTCCGCTTCTCAAATGGGCTGGTCGATTCCCTGCAATCGAGTCCGGAGGTACGTACAAGCCGAAAGCTACATGAAGAATTATAAAGAATGCTCTTTCTAATCTACTGATCTCCAGACTGATTCCACCCGAGCCAAAACCCTCGAACTACACATCCAATCGCGCGTCAACAGCGAACTCAAACGCCTGCAAGAGCAAGCCGCCAAAGAATACGCAGAGCTGCAATCCCAGATCTCGGCCCCGGAGCCCGAAAAGAAGGAGAAGTCAGCAGGCGACACCCTGCGGGAGCTGGGCCGAGAGAGCGTGCAGAATGATGTCAAGGAGCTGAGGAAGAAGCTGGAGCAGAGGAAGCAGTTGGCGGGTTTGGATGAGGGGGTGGAGAAGGCGAAGAGCGAGGTTGTTAGGTGTTTGCGGGATAATGATCGCCGGCCACTGGATTGCTGGAAGGAGGTGCAGACTTTCAAGGATGAGGTTAGACGGTTGGAGGGCGCGTGGGTCGAGAAGGTTGTGAGATAGAGGGCGTGCTAAAAGCCGAGGACTGTAGAATACGTGTATTAGATGGCGAGCATGGAAAGGTTAGACATGATGATTATGGCATGCTTGCTTCCTGGGATCTGTGGGGAAAAGCCGGGTATATATTTGAAGGGCCTCTTGAAAATGCCTAGGCAATTGCATTCCCCTCCACTAATGCTTGTGGTCGTTCCCGGAACTTCTATCCCTTATGCGCTTCCCCAGCACCAAGTAGATTTATGCTTTAACGTCTCAAATATCCCCCAGATTCATCCAACAACATGTTCTTGTGACTTCTTAGCAGCATCCCTAACCCTCAACCCCTCCGCCCTCTTCCTCTCCCTCCTAACCTGCGAATCCTCCCACACCTCCCCC
>QGMF01000732.1:0-18737 GCA_007821475.1 Lachnellula arida
TTGCCACCGTAAATACAGGGGGACTCGGCCAGTGATATCACTACGTCTAGGGCCTAGTGGGACCTTACGAGGACCTTACAAGGACCATTCGCTAGGGCTGTAGCCATTCAGTTCTATAGGATTCTACGTTTTGTGGAGAAAGCCCACCAAATAACATTTATTAAGGGGGGGGGTAGTAGTGTTTTGGGTCCTGGTGGTCCCTGGTGTCCCTTAAATAAACCTCAGCCTCAGCCTTAAATGCCGAGTCTGTAATTAATATGAAGACGTGATATCGCATTGACTGGAATTTGGAAAAAAAAATACTAAAAGGGTAACACAAAATCCAATGGGGTAAAGTGAGCTTACTTACTTCTTGCGTCTAGTATCGTGTTCTCATAAAACTGGAGAAGAATCGAGAAAACCCGAATTGGACTTCGAATTACTTCCGAGTAGATGCCACCTAGTCCTTGGTTTTAATATTATTTTCTGGCTAAAGTTGGGAGCATTCTTAACTTAGAATGTAGTTGAGCTGGGACAATTCCGCAGCGTTTGAGTCTACTTTTATTTCCCGTTGGCTAGAAAATTCATCTGTATCAGCATATCAGCCCGTGCCATCGTGTCTACCAGGTCACTTCTTTCCCCTTCAGGTTTACGAGCAGCTTATGCCAAGCCGTTAAGCATGCTTCTGCAGCAAGAACAACATTTCTCCGTCAAATATTATTACAGAATATTATAGTCATCCCTTTTCCCTCGATGCCAAGATAACTGCGCCTACTCCTATGAATAGATAATAGATAACAGTCGTTCTGCAGCCCACAGATATTCTGCTAGTGTTTATGCTAGGAATTTGGTTTTCGTGATCAACAACACTATACCTGTAGTAGCTGGTATTTAGCCCAACTTCTATGGGTCCAAGATCTACTTCGTCTCAGGCGTAATTATTACGCTAAGAAGACTAGGGCAAGGGGGCCTTGCTTTAATGCATTGACCACCGTTCTTAACCCCTCTACTATAGATTTCTTAGCGTAAGTGATATCATAAGATCTTCCTACTATTTAGGAGGAGGCATTTAAATTAAACTTATATGATATCCCTAGAATGCTAATCTATGACAAATTGCAGAACAACTTTTGCTTTATATCTGATACAAAGACGATATTTTACTGGCGCAATTATATATAGTAAAGCCCTGCAGATCGAGTGGAGATCAATTTGAGGCTAGCAAAATCTGCAGAATGACTGTATAATAGCCCGTCGTATACTGCGTTCCTTTGCATAGAAATGCTTACACAGCAAGTTGCGAAACGGAAATAAAAGCCAAAATGGGACGTACCCCCAGCGATTGAGGCTGTGATACAGCATTCACTTGAACGGAGTCGTGTCCAGGTTGATAACAACCATACATTTTGTTCACTTTGGACGTGGAAATGTAAAACAAATGCCCTAAAAAAATCCTCCTACATAGGAAGGACTCCTAGAGCGACGATGAGGTTCTCACGGGAAGAGAGGAAGCGATCCGTGAGTATCAGGTGATGAGGTTTACAGTAGAAGTAGGAAGCAATTTTGTTTATATCAAAATAGTAAGTTTATACAAGATTGCAACTTTTCATCGACCTATATATCTAACCTTCTAATAGCTAAGCTAACCCAGAAATATCTAAATCCAACCTATAAAAAAGCTGAAAAGCAACACGCTGGCTTAATCATGTAAATATTAGACTCCCGACATACTCCTAACAGAACCAGGTCAGGAAAGATAGGAAACCAGCTGCAGTAGACGCGGATACCATTGGCGAGTGGGCAATCCGGTCACCAGGACCAAACTTCGAGGACTTCCCCGCCCCGAATTTTAGAGATAAACTCCTAGAAAGATAGCAGTGGGAACCTTTATGCTCTCCTACCCCTATGAGCAGGATAGTAGTTCTGATACGCTGGATGCGGGGGGTTTTGCTGTCAAAAAATAAAGTCGTTCGTTCAAGTAATGAGATATTCGAACATCGAACCTCACCTGGTTTGAGAGCATATGTAGCGGATTCTGGCTGTGGTTGAACGAAAACGGATTCAGTGACAGGGGCTCGAAAGGTCTTCTTCTTCTTCTTATGTGTGATGATAGGTGGATGACTAGCATCCTGCGAAGATTCCGCCATTTTGTTTGGAATCTCATCGTGGCTCATATTAGTGATCACCATCCCACAAACTTCTTTCAGA
Source organism: Lachnellula arida (assembly GCA_007821475.1). Lineage (NCBI taxonomy): Eukaryota > Fungi > Ascomycota > Leotiomycetes > Helotiales > Lachnaceae > Lachnellula > Lachnellula arida. Next base: position 2,188 of record QGMF01000732.1, read on the forward strand.
TGTGGCTCCTCATCACCAACCGTCTCTAGTGAAAATTCGAAATTCCAGCATACGTGACACTATGCTATTTGCTAAAATTCGCTGAGTAACTTATTATATACTTCTACGGAGCAGATAGAATATAGCGGATTTTGCAGTTTGTAATCGCCTTAGTGGGCCGAGTCATTCACTTTGCAAGCCGCTTTTTAGAGACATCATTCACACTCTCGGGATCTATAAAATAGCCATCCCTAACTCTAATCCCGGAAGTCTTTAAGATAATTCCTAGCAATCTCGGACCCTTATATTTTTTCTAGCACCGCCACCAGCAAAAACACTATCTCCTCCACCAGAACTAGAATGAGAACCAGAACCTTAGTTGGAGCATAGAATATGCAAGAAGCTGACAATGGAGGGAAATGATAGGATCCTGCCATCAAACTAAAATTCATTCAGTGAGGAGCTGTTGTCAAAACTACGGATGCGATAAAATATCAAACTCAAGAAATAATCGGGTAGTTTAAGCTAAGTTGTCCCTCATTTGACAAATCAACTTCGATATTGCCGCTCCGTTTGCTGGATCTTCACCCTCTCCCCTATGGTCTTCCATCCTAGTTCATAGAATCTTGTATTACAGTAAGTGTCACACCGACGGGAGGTTTTTATAGACTTTCAACTCTGCCTCAAGCGGAGAATATAGCCTCAGGCTGCCTGTTTACCGGTAAATACTACTTTCTGCCAGCATCAAACCCCTTTTGAATGGAACGGAGCAGGGCTGTTATATTAATATAAGATCGATCACTGCCATTAAAGAGAATAGAAGCACAACTGCCAAGCAGAAAATAAAATAGGAAGTGTTGTTTCTTCACAGTGGTCTCTCGAGGTTTTGCTCCGAGGGTTCAAAGACATGCCAGGTGGATTTAAACAACCGCTTTTCGAGCCCCAAAATCTGGGATTCGGGGGATGAGACGAATCAGTTGCTGTCAAGAAAGACTTGTACAGACGGTGGAATTGCTGTTAATATCAATCACCTCCCACATGACGAACAAATAAGCCACGACACCGACAATCTTGTTTTCTTCTCAGGTATCAGGATACACAATCCCAGCCCTCAGCCCTCCCCTCCAACCCCACCCAGTCTCAACTCCCCATGCCCATGTTCTTTCTAATGTTCTCACATAATGAGTTTCTTTCAGACAAAGTAAGACATATATATATATATACTTCAATTTCAATCAGCCATAGCTGCCTGGTTTTTACGCTAGCCAATCAACAAAGTTGCAATCAGTACCTAGGTAGGCTCTGGCTCACGTTCCAGACATGGAAAGAAGCTTTCTATATCAAGAATCAGGAAAGTTATAAAATTTCTCACAAGTTAACGATTCACTTGGATAGATAATCTGACCTCCTCTTACATCCAGAGGCCAGATATTCCTCAAGACCGTGGTCGGGTGCTGTTGTATGCGTAAGAAGCATTCATTACTACTTACTACTCACGATATTTCTCCATGTCAAAGGTAGGCAGGTGAAGGTCGAAATAAATACTCTCCTGAAGAATCCTCTGGAATGGACCACGGTCGATCATTTAGGGTTGAGATACAAATAAAGAAGCAGTGAATAACCCCTAGGCACCTAAAGCAATCGACATAATGGCCAGCCAAAGATACAGGTGCACATTCGCCCCAGGAGGAGTGGCCAACGTCCGAGACTTCCAAAATCGAAGAGCGATTCATCAAAGTAGGAACTCTCTATACCGTTCACTTCTGAATCTGGACGAATATATCCGTCAAGGTTACCGATGCGGAGGACCTTGTTAAAGATGTCAAGACGGCAGCGGGCTTAAATCCCAAACGACGTTGGTGAATAGAACTGCTGTTAATGCTGAAAGTCGTTCGGTTTGGAATTGCTGTCAAGCACTTACTAGCTGTTCGAACAAACAAGCAATTTGTAGAGAGAGATAACAAGATTATTGGTACACTTATGCAATATACTATGCCACATAAAATCAGGAATTGTACAGTTAATCTTGTTGGTACTATACCAGTGCCCTGGAGGTGCTCCATGCTGCTCACGCACAATGAAGAATCAAAAGGACTGCAAACTGTGGTGTATCCGCAAGGACACAATTATAAATAACGTGGAGAAGTTGAAGGGACAGACAAGGTTTGTGACGTGGCTTACAAGATCTCTCATTATAATCCAACCACCAGAATGCCTAAATCCAACCTACCTCCAAAGCATTCCAAGACCCTCTTTTATCAACACCGTCAAAGAGATTTCCCATTTCCGATATCCATTCTCAATCTCATACTTGATTTCGCAAGCCGTGAAAAAGGGAAGATTCCTAATTGTCTCGGCCATTCACCAAGTCTCTGCCCGCAATCGTAATTTGTGGTTATTTATCACCTACCCCAAACCGATCTCTTGTCAACCAAACCGATGGTAAGGAAGAAGCAAGACAAGCCGAAAGACTCCGAAAAGCAGATACACATCCCCACCGCGCTTTACTAGTAGTAGCATAACCGGTATCCTGCCTACACCAAACTCCCTACTCGGCACCATGACCCGCGTGCTGCGTGCGAATTCTCGCCAGCGGGAAAGAATTGCTGTTAAAGAAGGCAAAAGTCGTTCAGTGGAATGTTGCTGTTATATTGATTATCGTTCACTGTGCAGAAGTAATGAATGTTGGGGGCGGAGACCTGGGGTGATACAGATTGGGTCGGTGTTCCTATTCCTCTTCTCTCTCGTGGTCGGTAACTTTTTCACCGAACGTCTCATCAACGACGTTTTTCGGGACACCCCGGTATCTGAGTGTCCTGAATATCGAATTGTTCCAAGATCTTAAGTCAAGTGGCTAGGTAGTGACTAGTTGAATCGAGATGCTTTACTCTTGCTCAGACCGAGGCAGTGTAATGTCAAGAGTTCGTAGAATGTATATTACAGAAACACTTGGTAGAGAGGTTCGTTATTATATATACATTAGAATGCGAATGAATAGCAAGATCTACTCTACCTCCCAAATAACTTGGACGCTCTACATCATACATCCACGCTTGCGCGCTGGTTACTTGGAGTATATAACGAACTTCTCCTAACCTCCAGTTCTGGAAATGTAAAGCGCTTTGGTGATGTCCCTCCTACCGCCACAGTGGAAGAATTCCTCTAGCAGCCGCGAATCTCGAGGTCACTGTACGGTCCCGGGTAAATGCTAGTTGTTATGTGCTAAATACAATGAATAATGATGGAGTTAATACCAGAGAATATTTCAGAGGAAGTGCTGTCAAGAAACAAATTCGTTCAAATAAAATACGAGTCTAATTACATGAACGAAGTACCCCTTCACAATTAATATTGAAAAAAGCAACGGCTCTTTAACTAATTGGTTTGTTAAAGGGTGAATACTGTTTGAGAGGACCCAGAAATGCATCTCCATCAGCGAAACAATTCTTCCTTTTCAAAACCGAGGCTGGGTTTACTTCAGGAGCATAGGGAGTGGATTATATATTGAAATATACGCCTTGCTTTTCATTTGGGAGGAAATGTTAAGCTGTAACCGTGATGCGAAACAAGGAGTCTTTGCTTGCAATGCATGAGTATATAAAACCAGCTATACGAACTCTAACATCCCTACTATCTCAATCAAAGAGATTGGAGAGCGTCGAAATGGAGCTGGAGCCTTTGGACTGAAAATATTCACTTATCTTCCATAAGTGTGTAAACGGAGAAGCTGACAATATGCTATAAGATACTTGTCGACCCTTTATGAAAGTCGCACGGGGTCTAGTGAATGGCCTGATAAAGATGCTGTCAAGAACGCACTTCGTTGAATGAAGTATTGCTGTCAAAAAAATACCCCGTTCAGATGCAAGCATCAAAAAGTCGAATCAATACTCCCATTCCAACTCTACGAAACCGCCAAAGATGCAAATCCCTCGCCTGGCTCATTCATCAAAACACCACCAAATCTTCAAACTCCTCGGAATTGGACGAAATGCATTCCCTTTTCACGTCGGTTTGTCGCAAAAAGATAGAGAGCGATTATGGCCTTGACGTGGTTTATATACTCCACCCGACCCACTTCCGCTCAAAGCACTTATTCTGATCCATCCTTACTCCGTACCCTCATCACTATGATAAAAACACAAAAACGATTATAGGACGCAGTACACAAGGGTATATAAACACCACGCCCTACCCCCGATGGTGGTGAGCGCAGTGGCAGTCGCCACTCGCGATACGTATCAAACCAAGCTACCTTCCCTCCATGTAATCCGGTGCATGTCGAGACAGTAATATTAGGAGGGTATAAAGCAGATGCAAAACCAATAAAGACGTTCAATGCGACATTGCTGTCAGAGAACAACTTCATTCATGATCACGTATGCATCAATTCATTTCACTCAAACATCATGGTCAAATCAGAAACTCAGAGCCCCCTCAATAACAAACAGAAAGAAGGAAGAGTCCGATGAAGTTAGGCAAGAAAGCAAGCTAGGGTATCCACGTAATGATAGGTCGATATTACAACTATAACTTTCCTGACCAGGAAGTGTGGACTTTGGACTTATACTAAATAACTAGTACTGCACTCCGCGGTACCTCTCCCTCCTCCCTCACTCAAACGCAGAAACCCACCCCTACTCCTCATTCCCACATCCAAGCCAACCTATACTTACCTACCATACCATCCAAATAACCCCACAGCACAGCAGAGCACAGCGAGCAAAATAAACACATCCTGCTATATATGATCAACACAAAGCGGTAGCTTTAAGTTAAGAGTGGGAAATAAAGAGTTGATTTGAGTCGAATTTGTATTTCACACGTGTGAAGATGTGAAGATTGCTATTCTTTCTACTATATCGTTCCTGATGGCACTGGGAAATCTGACAGTGAAGTAATGAAGCTGTGTGTTTTCTGGAAAGCATAACTGGGTATTGCTTTGTACAGTGAAATGAGCTGTTTGCAGTATGGTATGATAGGAGAAAGGACATGGAATGCTGAGGTAGAAGAATTATGTATTAAGCAGTATTTTCCTAAGAACTGCGATCATTGTCGTATGTACGTTGTATGTACATCCTGCATTCTATTATATCCTCCTCCGTTATGAACTGGGTTGGTTGCCCCATTACGTGCTTCGTCGACCTATAATACACAGCTGGTGTGTTTGTGCCCCCTATCCCCATAATCGTGAAATGTCATCTCACCCAACGACATCAAGCATCCACTGCCTCGCCGCCATCCAGATATTCATCCAAACGCTCTCTCTCTCCTTTCCAAACGCCTTAGACTTGACAGAAGGTAAAGTGCGAATCGACTCCACACCCCTCTGACCCAAGACATCCGCCTCCGAAAACCAATTGCCATGTAATCCATAAGGCACTCTCTGCGGAAGCTTGACACGACAAACAACCTCTCTCATTTCCTTTGCCTCAATAACCCACAACTCGCTATTAGCCCCTGGCCCCGCGTTGCCGTCGGCATCGAGCTGACTTTCGTCAAAAACATAACTCAGCACCCACCCATCATCCTCGCTCTCCCCATCCTTCCTCGGCACGAACCGTGATTCCTGCGCGTAGAATCCAGGAGGCATTTTGAAGATCTTGATTGGGTCGTTCGGATCATTCAAGGCCAGGATCTCAGACACGGTGCGCGTATCGACACAGCCTGATATTGAAGTAGGAGGATTCTTTTGGGCGTGGGAAAGCAAAGCTTGAACGTCTACTTTTACAAGTGAATCGATTTTGACAGCGCGACCGAGAGCAGCACCGAAAGAGCTGTCGGATACTGAACAGCCGTAAATGTAGCGTGCGGAGCTCATGGAGGAGTCGTCGCGGAGGGAAGGGAACTCAAAGGGGATGGATGTGAGTGCGAATTGGTGGGTTATGGTGTTTGAAGTGTCGCCGAGAGAGAAGCGGTAGTAGTAAAGCCGGCATTGCTCTTCTTCCGGCGGATATGCTGGATTTGCGACTGCTTTGGGGATTGGTGCTGCGATATCTCCAGCGCTGTAGACCAGTGACGAGCTTGTCAGGCGACAAGCTAGCATGTTTACTGCTATAGTCTCTATTTTGCTGGTGTCTTGGTTTAATTCTTGCTCATCCCAAGTGTTGGCAGTATGGAAGATGCAACATGGATTTGTCTCAAACCATCTGATAGCTTCAGGATTCCATCTTGGGAATACACCAAACCTCGAACGTCCAGATGGATCATATTCCACGACTGGTTTATTTCGGGCGATATTTCGAGGGTCAAGTGACAAGGGAAGGTCCATAATAACAGTGTGTGTAAAGGAAACTCCAAAATCATGCATCATCTTGGCGGACTTGATTCCAGGAACGGCGGAACTAACGAGTCGAGGTGCTGAAATTGAATTATATTGCGTGCTGGGTATAATCGAATAATATACAAACGGTGCAATAAATGTTGAATGGAAAAGGACGAGATCTTTGGTAATGGGATCCACTCGAGGATGGGCCGTCGTCCATTCCTTCATGAAGCTTAGGATACCTTCCCCTCCAAACTTCTTTCCGGCTACAACCTCCTCTGCCGATTCTCCTTCTGCCCTCGTCCCATCGAACCAGCCAACTGTTTCCAAGCCAGGAAGGGATACTCGCATTGGGGGTCCACTTTCACACGTTGCCAAAGCTCTGCCATCGTGGTAAAGAATCCCGGTATTGGCAACACTGATCTTTTTGATTGTGAATTGGGAGCCTGGTAGGTTCGAAAGTATCACCAGGAGGATCGTTCGAAAAATGCGGAGGATAATGTTGAGCAGAGTGGAAGCCGGGTTCACAAGTGTGGCGATGCTTGGAAGTATTGGCAGTCGGAGGGACGGAGTGGTAGAAGTCGAGATGTAGGTATCTGTGAGAATGTACTGGTTCACGAACTCTGGCTGAATATGTCCATCCCGCCGGCGAAACGAAACACCACTGAGCATACCGTCTCCATCAAACCAATGGGCATCTCTCCCCAAGTCCTCATTCGTGACTGGATTTCCTCCATTCCTAACGTATTCGCCGCCGGCAAGCTCGTCTGGGATAGTACCGGAGCAGGAGCAAGGAGTGAGAGGTTGGACTTGGTGGATTGGAGCAAAGTTGCCATGTAGATATGGATGAGGCCTTTCGGACCTGCTGTGCTTCTCCTTGACAAGCGTCATGGGTGCGTAGGGAAGGAGCAGAGGATTTTATTGTTGTTCTAACATGGCGAAGTGGTGATTGACCGTGTACTGTAGGATGCAAAGGATGCTTGTAACTATTCACACTGGGAATGGCAATGTCAATGAGAAATGACATACGAGACTACCTACGAAGTACAGATGAAATCCCGTGTTGATGCAGCACGTGGAGATCCAGGCATCTCCTAGGCCTGAGGGGCGACGATAAAACAGCTGCGTGGAACATGGCGAGAAATCTAGGCAAAGCATGACTGAATGTTATGACGACAGGAGAGTTAAGAGTGAGAAGAATAGTGACGATGAAAGTGCAAGTGCCCCTGTTTGTCCCATCTGGCAACTGACAGACTGTACAGGGATTAACCGTCCGTGCATCAATCCGGTCTTGTCTCGGTACTTTCGTACGTCACGTCACACGCAAATCTCGATTTCCCCATCGTTGAAGTGCAAAGCCCATCTCAACCCACCTAAAGTGAGCTGCCGTGAGTTTGTGATAGCTTCCGAGTAGTACAGGTAACGGTGTAATGCTGCTTTAAATGAAGCTTCTCAATATGGACTCGGCCATGCAGGAACATTCACGAGCACGGACGCAGCGATCCAATATAACTCCCCTACTCCGTAGCCTCTAAGCTGATCCTAGCAACGAGCAGCCCTGCCCTGTTCCTGCCCTCCACAAGCCTCCGTCTTGCCGCTTCAACCCAACGTTCCTGAGCCTTGCCTTGTCCTGGTGCCTTGCCGTAGCCTTGTCCTGAGTGGCTTTTCACTGCACAACAAACAACAAAGACAGCCTCGTGTGGAAACTTCATCCGAGCCTTCTTGAATTTTGCCCCTCTCCCTCTAATGCCACGATACAACAATCAGTATAGACCGCATTGAACTGAATTGTGCCTCTTTCCGACTGTCATGTTATAATCGTAACTACGCCGTGTTGACATTCTCCAGCATTCGTGCAAGAATGGGGTTCGAGTACGCGCTCGTGTAAGCCGTCCTAGATCCATCAAAAAGGTACCAGGCATCCTAACAGAACCGTAGACATCTCAAGTATACCATCCCACCAGCCATTGCCTTGACCTACATCTACCGGCCTCTCTTCACACGCCTAGATGGATATAGGATCTCCTTCCTGATCACAATTGCCGTCGTTTCTACCATACCCTGGGATTCCTATCTCATCCGGCGCAAAATATGGACGTATCCTCCCAGTGTGATCATTGGCCCGCGATTGTTTTCAATACCCGCTGAGGAGCTGTTTTTCTTCGTCATTCAGACTTACAATACGTCTTTGATCTATCTCTTTCTGAGCAAACCGCTGCTTCATTCAAAGTACCTTGTTGCCCGAAACACAACTGGTTTGTGGCACAGGGCTGGCCAGGCGATTTTGGCAGCTTGTGCTGTAATCGGTGGATTCCAGATACGGCGAGGAGGGGAAGGAACATATTTGGGCTTGATAGTAGCTTGGGCGGCACCCTTCCTGCTTTTCCTCTGGTCAATTTCGTCTCAATTCCTCGTCAAACTTCCATACAGCAGTACGGTGGTCCCAATTGCGATACCTACCCTCTACCTCTGGATTGTTGACACGTTGGCATTGAAAAGAGGGACGTGGGCAATTTCATCAGGCACCAAGGTTGGAGTACATCTTTGGGATGGTCTCGAGATTGAGGAGGTTATCTTCTTTCTAGCTACGAATACTCTGATCGTGTTTGGATTGGTGGCATTTGATCATGCTGTGGCAATTCTCTTGACATTCCCAGATTTGTTTCCAAAGGTTCCCGAATTGCCATCGCCGGTCATGTTGATGCAGGCGATTTTTACAGACCCGGTAAAATATGATGGGGAGAGAATTAAGGGGCTCAGCCAAGCAGTCGCAAGGCTACAGAAGAAAAGCAGAAGCTTCTATCTGGCCAGCTCAACGTTTTCCGGCCGTCTTAGGATCGACCTGATTCTTCTGTAAGTAAAAGTGCAACAGTCCAAAGCATTTATTGACAATTACAGGTACTCGTTTTGCCGAGTCGCCGACGATCTCGTTGATAACGCTGATACCATATCCATAGCCAGAGAGTGGATTCGAAAGCTCACCCACTACCTCGACCTAGCATACGCCTCCAAAGAAGCCCGCATAATCTCCAAAGAACCATCTCTTAACAGCTACATAACATCTACCTTCCCCACCTCTACCCACTCCGCCCTCCGTCTTCTCCCCACGCACATTCTGCCCTATAAACCCCTGTACGACCTCCTCGAAGGCTTCAAAACAGACCTGGAATTCACATCCACCATCTCCCCAATCCAAACAGAACACGACCTTGAAAACTACGCCGCCTATGTAGCTGGAACCGTAGCCGAATTGATATTAGAGCTCGTCTTCGTCCACACCGCATCCCCTACCTCCACCTCCACGAAACAAAAAGACCACCTAATCCGCTCAGGCGCCCGCATGGGCATCGCGCTTCAATACATAAACATTGCGCGTGATATATCCGTTGACGCCGGTCTCGGACGCGTCTACATTCCTCATTCCTGGCTCGTAGCCGAAGGCCTCATAACCCAAGATGTACTTGACAAACCTGAGTTATTTGAGGTTGCGAGGCTGAAGAATCGATTACTGGCGAAGGCGTTTGGAGTTTATGGCGAGTGTGGGCCGGCCATGAGGGGGCTGCCTAGGGATGCGAGGGCGCCGATGAGGGTTGCGGTTGAGAGTTACATGGAGATTGGGAGGGTGTTGAAGAAGCGTAGGTATAGGGTTGTGCAAGGACGAGCGACGGTGCCGGTGGGGAGGAGGGTCTTGGTCGCTTGGAGGGCGTTGAGCGAGGGTTAGGACAGGTTGGGATGAAGGGGGTAGAATGACATGGAATAGAACGACACGCAATAGAATGGCACGGAATATATTTCGCAAATTAGATACCATAGCACGGAATAATACATGACTGTTGAAAGATCATTGATCCATTGACGCATACTTTTTCTAGAAGCTAATAAATGCAAGTGATACTAGAAATGGAGATATATGACAGAAGCTGCCAAGAACAGATACTTTCGATGTCTCTTGTACTACGGAGTACTGTAGCCAAGACAAAAAAGCAGTGAGTCTGTACGGAGGTGGGGTGGTGGTACTACCTTACGGAGTATAAACTCGCTAAAGCCTCAGGGGCTCCGAATGCCGACGTCATGATTTTATTGGCGACACAAGAGCTATCTCCGAATGCACTATTCACAACATCACAACACCAACATGTGAAATATCAGGCACACACCTTCTGCTACACGCAGCAAGCTGTAAACTCAACATCTGCTTACAATGGCTTCAAAACCCAAGCAAAAGACAGCAATTGTCGTTGGTAAGCTCCAATCCCCCGCAATCTCACACTGAACCCAATAGTTACTGACAAGATATACAGGCGCAGGAGTAGGCGGCATAGCAACAGCAGCACGCCTCGCCTCCGCCGGATTCTCCGTCACGATCCTCGAAAAGAATTCCTTCACCGGCGGCCGTTGCAGTCTCCTCACCCACGAAGGGTACCGCTTCGACCAAGGCCCATCCCTACTCCTACTCCCAGGCCTCTTCGCCGAGACCTTCGCGGACCTCAATACCTCTCTCTCCGCAGAAGACGTCAAACTCCTGAAATGCGATCCGAATTATAATATGTGGTTTGGGGACGGGGAGAAGTTTGAGTTGAGCAGCGATACGGCGGTCATGAAGCGTGAGATTGAAAAGTGGGAGGGGAAGGATGGGTTTGAAAGGTCAGTGACCTTCGCGGGGGAATATCTCCTATTTCGAATATCTTAAGAGCGGTTTCCCGAGACACATCCTCCTGGAATATTATCTCAACTCCAGTGGGACATTTTCCCGACTCCTAAAACTTACCATCAGACAATACTAACCCGAGATCTTGACCATAGGTACCTGGCCTGGCTTGGCGAATCACATAGGCATTTTGAGATTAGTGTGCGGGAAGTTTTACACAAAAACTTCACGAGCATCTTTAATCTCCTCAGACCAAGTTTTCTAAGGCATCTGTTTGCGCTACATCCGTTTGAGAGTATCTACTCGCGGGCAAGCAAGTACTTTTACACCGAGAGGCTTAGAAGGGTTTTCACTTTCGGGAGTATGTATATGGGCATGTCCCCGTTTGATGCTCCAGGCACATATTCGCTCCTCCAGTACACGGAGCTCGCAGAGGGAATTTGGTATCCAGTTGGTGGCTTCCACGCCGTTGTTGCAGCTATCGTCCGGATTTGCGAGCGCCTAGGGGTTGACATCCGCCTCAACACACCCGTCTCCCGCGTCCTCTTGTCGTCAGACGGGAAAACAGCAACTGGTGTTCTTACAGAAGCCGGAGAGACTCTCACAGCAGATGTCGTTGTAATAAACGCCGATCTAGTCTACGCCTACAACAAGCTCCTCGCACAAACATCCTATTCTCGCTCTCTCCAAACACGCCAGGGTTCTTGCAGCAGTATATCATTCTACTGGTCTCTATCCCGCAAAGTCCCAGAGCTGAGCACGCATAACATTTTTCTCGCAGACGAATACCGGGAATCATTCGATGCTATTTTCGATCGGCAAAGTATACCACGAGAGCCAAGTTTCTACGTCAATGTACCGTCGCGTATCGATCCGAGCGCTGCACCAGACGGGAAAGATTCCATCGTTGTGCTGGTCCCCGTCGGGCATCTTCTGAACTCCTCTTCCTCTTCCTCTTCCACCACCTCCTCTTCCAAAGGCTTGCCAAAAGAAGAACTCAACTGGCCCGCCCTAATAGCTTCAACGCGCGCCTCGATCCTGTCCGTCATCCAATCCCGCACCCATTGCGACGCTCTAGAGCCTCTTATCACGCATGAAATGGTCAATGACCCGATAACATGGGAAGATACATTTAACCTCGACAAAGGATCGATTCTGGGCTTGAGTCATTCGTTCTTCAACGTCTTGGCTTTTCGGCCTAGCACGAGGGCCAGGGGGTTACAGGGGTGTTATTTTGTGGGGGCTAGTACGCATCCTGGGACGGGAGTGCCGATTGTGCTTGCGGGTGCGAAGGTTACGACGGAGCAGATCTTGGGGGATTTAGGGATGGAGATTCCTTGGGCTGGGAGAGTGGAGGGGAAGGGAAAAGTGAAGGGGGAGATAGATAGGGTGAGGAGGAATGGTGGGTTGGTCAGCGATCTTGGGATCTGGATGCTTGCTATTGTGGTGTTGGTGGTGAGCGTGTTTTATATTAATTCGGGCTTGGTTGTTACTTGGGATTGGGATCGGAAGAGAGGGTGGGGGAGTGGGAGGGTTTAAAGGGCTTGGGAGGGATAATGAAGGGGTAATGGGTAATACATAATGAATGAATTAAAAACACATCTCTCTCATTACTTATACCCTTGAAGAAACCTCAGCCTGAGCCTACTTTACCACCCCTATTTCACCAACTCTTAATCATCATCACGTGAATCCTACATGTATCACAATACCCAATCCACTGGACCGTTACTCGTACCCGGTACAGTAAAAATAAAATTAAAGCAGCCATTATAAAAGCAGCAATGCGCACAAGGACTAGGTAAATTACTGATCGGGCCGTTACGTTTGGCAAGCCTAGGCCTACTCGTAGGCGTTCTATAGATAAGATGCCGTACCTACTCGCTTTTACTTGTAAAGATAAGGTACAGGGTTAATAGAATTTCTTGTTTTTGTTTTTATTAGGAAGTGAGATATTTGTATCTCTGGTATATCACTAACTTGTAGAAGGTGGTGCGTGAAATGAAATGAAATGAAATGATGGGAGTTTTGAGATGTTAAGGGTCTTATAGATGGCATAGCATGGGCAATTTCAAAATCCCATGTTATACTTGGGAATTTTCCGGGACAAGAGATGAGAAGAGAGCTTGGACCCATTGGTGGCGTGTGCAGGGTAGGGATGTGGCTGAGATCTGGGAAAGCTTGATTGTTGCTGGAGATCGCGGGGATGTTTGTTTGTCCTCCGTACAAGTAGGAACACAAACAAAAGATAGTACTAGATTGGTTGAACCTCTTATAATTTCTCGTATACGTGCGCGCGCGCAATCTTGGTCTTCTGTTTCATACAAGTACTATTGGTATACGTATACGTGATAAGTTATAGAAAAGATAAAGTCTATTCCAATGCCAGCATCTCGTTCATTTACGAGCATCGCATCGGCAGATGTGGCACTAGCCGGACCCGGCCCCGGCGCCGGCTACTGGACCCCTATCTTCTCCCTCGTACTATACCGCATCCGGTAATTGCAGTACGTAGGTACCTAGCCTCAACTTTCCAACGTCGTGCGGCTTCATGCTTTCTAGTCTCTGACATCATGAATGAGTACAAGAACGACGTATCGATTTAATTCAGGGTCACCGCTCGGCGCTCACAAATTAGTTCTCGGGAAGAGGCCTCTGCGGGAGCGCTAGGAGCGTTTTGTCCAATGAAAGCGTGCGAAGCGGGCTGCTGGACGATGTATATCTGCTAGTGATGATTCATCGTTCGGGTGTTTGGAGACAGCGAGACTGTTGCTTGAGCTTGGATGCGGTGAGGATTAAATCCTTCTGGTCTGATCAAGTGAAAGGGAAAGTGAAAAGTTTATGAGATGATGAGATTTTGAGGAGACTGTACATGTGCTGTGGTGGTGACAAAATCTGGATGGGTCGATGTTGTTAAATGAGTGAGTGGGTGAGTTGATTTGTATTACTTCGGATTGCAAGTGCTCTCAAGGAACATCTTCCCTGAGCAAACTAGGTAGGTAGCACTGAACATCTCAAGTGAAAAGGATCAAGATCAGCTTTGCACGCTGGACTAAGTGAAGTGAGCGCCACTGGTCATTCCTCTCTACCCTGTCAAAACCTTTCAACAAATACCACACGTACGTAGTTGGTCTTCCTACATTCATATCCCCAGCGTCAGTTACGTCACCCAGCGTACAAATCTTCCCCTACTCTGCTCCACTTCACACCACCCTTCTTAAAACCAAAGTCCCATCGCCGTCTTCCCTTTATTCCACAACCCTCCATCGTCGACAACATCTTCTTGTCTTACCATAACGTTCTTGGATTGCATCTTGCTCTTGCTCTTACTCGTCAAGCATCTCATTCCACAAACACCTCTTCTGTCTGCATTCTTCGCTACGGTCCAGCAGCCAAGATGGCACTTCAACCCCGATCTGCAGGCAACGATGCCTTGAGCACCAACCCCAACAAGTTCAACTACTTCCCATCCTCCGACATCAACATCACCACCCATGGCTCCGACTGGTATTGGGCTGTCACTGCTGTTATGGCCGCCTCGACAATCGCTTTTCTTGCAATGAGCATGATGGTTCCTCGTGAGAGGTAAGCTTATTCTCGTATAAAAAAGCTATTTTCCTCTGGGAGCTGAGGCGCCCGGGGCTGCTTTAGGAGCCTATGTGAAAGCTCCCGAGACAGCTCCTATGCTCCTGAGCTCTCTCTATCCAAGATTCCCTTTTGCTAATACGCCGTTTTAGACGTGTTTTCCATTATATTACCGCGGCCATCACTCTCACGGCTTCCATTGCCTATTTCACTATGGCCTCCAACCTAGGCTACACTCCCATTGCCGTGGAGTTCCAGCGGAACAGTCCCAAGGTTGCCGGTTTCACGCGTGAGATCTTCTACGTCCGGTACATTGACTGGTTCGTCACGACTCCTGTAAGTCTTGCTTTCGTCTCTCCACCTCCAGAAATCCACACGTCCTAACCACCGTATCCCAGCTTCTTCTCCTGGACCTGCTCCTCACAGCCGGTATGCCATGGCCCACCATCCTCTACACGATCTTCCTCGACGAAGTCATGATCATCACCGGCCTCGTCGGCGCCCTCGTCGCCTCATCCTACAAATGGGGCTACTTCGTCTTCGCCATGCTCGCCCTGATGGGCATCGCCTACAACGTCGTCCTCGTCGGCCTCGCGCACTCCCGCGCCCTCGGCTCCACCGTCAACAAGACCTTCATGATCTGCGGCGTCTGGACCATCTCCCTCTGGTTCATCTACCCCATCGCCTGGGGCCTCTCCGAAGGCGGCAACATCATCGCCCCGGACTCCGAGGCCGTCTTCTACGGCATCCTCGATATCCTCGCCAAGCCTGTGTTCGGCGCCATGCTCCTGCTGGGCCACCGCAACATCGACCCGGCGATCCTGGGCCTTCATATCCGCGATTACCAGACTCCGCCAACGAACAGGAGTGGTCGTCCCGTCGGCTCGACGCTTGGTGCGGAAAAGGATGGCGTTCCGGGACATAATAATGGTGGGGTCTTGCAAGGCTCGGGGTCGGATGCGAATGCTACTACCGGTGTGACTGGTACCCATGCAAACCATCCTGCTGTTGGACAAACTGTTTAAGCAGCGGGATTTCCTTTCCTTGGGCTTGTCGTGCGATGATACCACTGATAACATATTTGCGGCTTTTCTCACATCTTTTGACTACGGTTATGACAGCTCGGCGTTGTACATTGCGGCTGAAGGGAGGTGGTTCTTTTCTTTTCTGTGATGGCATGGTTATGAATCTTACGGTTCACGAAATACTTTAATTCTGTACATAATATCAAACATGATCAGGGGATGAAATGGATGGATGAATCAATAATAAAATACCAAAGTCTACCATCTATATCATCATGTTCATCATCATCTGTGCTCTCTCCTCAATCTCCTCTAATCAGACATCGCACAGCACGAATTCCTCTTCGAGTCCTTAATCAATACCTTCCACCTCTGCACCTGCAAACCCAGCAATCTTCACCTCCTCCGTAATTACATACCACCGCATAAATTAAGACAGTGCCCCGCGCCGGGGTCGGCGTTTCAACCCTCCCTCCTATCCTCCCACAAAATTAACCCCCGGAGTAGAAAGCGCGACTTATTCTGTGGGAGCTCCTTCCATCCCACAGAATAAGATATATTACTAGATCGATTAGAAGGACATAGAGAGTATTCTACTCTCCTATCCATCTAGGAAGATAGGAGATCTATTTCGCTGCCCGGGGCTCCAAGCTAGTTTCTGTCCAGATAACAACTTTAAACCTATACCTAGCATACCAGGACTCATACTCTAAATCCTTCGGACTTGGCAACCCACCTACTTTTCCCTCTCCTCTCCTATCCTAGATATCCCTCTTCACTACCCCAGCCCGTATAGTGATTAACTCCTGTGTTTTACGGCATTCAGCCTTCAGCCTTCAGCTTTCTCGAAATCCAGCTACTTTCGTGCTGACTGTGGATAGGAATAGCAGCACATGCATCGTGTGCTAGATTTTGATATGCTGGGTAGGTAGGGTGGGATATTAAATTAAAAGTTAAGTTAAGTATGGTGAGGTGAGTACTGGGTCCCGTGTTTATTCTTCTGGTATGAGGGAGAGGAGGAGGAGGAGGTGGAGGAGGAGGAGGAGGG
>QGMF01000733.1:0-18690 GCA_007821475.1 Lachnellula arida
GAAAAATAAGGCTAGGCTTAGCCTTATTATATAGAATAGAGGACACTCTCTTACTTAGATATATTATATAAAGATAATATAAATAGGAACTTAAAACTTAAGTAGTTATAACTCTTAGAGGTTTATTTAGTTCTAAGTAGGGGGAGATATTATTTTATAACACATGTTTAGAGCATATAACCTTTAATAGTAAGCTTTAGTTAGCGCGCTCCTTAAGAGCGCGCGATCCTTAATTCTAGAAAGTTATGCGGTTTTTACTCTTTTAAATCATATACGGAGTTTTGTGTGGTCTGCTGACTAAGCAATATAAAGTCTAACAGCCTCGGCACCTATGAAGGCATAATGATATCGTATACGAAGTCTTATTATTTATACAATAATATAAAAAATCATTAGGGAATTTTGGTATCGGGTCTGCACCAAAACTGTACTAGTATAAGTGGTTGTGGTTCTTTGTTAAAATCGACACTACACCCATTGAGAGCGCTGCTACTACGGAGTCCAAAGCTACATCATTTGTACTTGGTCCATTATAAAGCGAGGCTCGGCAATTCGGGGAAACTCTAGAAGGTTGAGTTTGCCGTCCCGCTCAAGCTTGTTTGATTCCCAGCACAACTATTCCCGACATAATAGCTTCATCCTAAGGGCTCATTCAACTTTGTTCGAATATGAGGGTCACAAAGATGATGAAAATAGCAACAACGCTAGCATATATGGTGGCAGACAGCCCATAATTGTATGATTGTGTGTAGAGCTAAGCTCAGACCTTGCGAAGAGTTTTATGGTTGCAGCAGGCTCATGTAAGCAGCTAAATCCAACAAACTTCTTTGTCGACAGTTCTCCAAGCAGACGACTGATCTCGATCTATCATCCACTGAAAACAAATCGCAAGTCGCTTATAATGGCCGATCCGCTTGTAGTCTTCATTACCGGCGCTGGCAGAGGTGAATTCTCCTGACCCTGCCAACGGGTCCCTCCCGACGGTGCTCTAATTTCAATATTGACTATGGTCCAACATAGGTATCGGATTTGCACTGGTCCAAGCCTACCTTTCACAAACGAATTGTACTGTTATTGCAAGCGCGCGCAATGGATCTGCGGAGCTAAAGGCCTTGCCAGCTGGAAATGGATCCAAGCTACTTCTGGTCACCATCGAGAATCTGTCGTCGACGGACCCTAAAAACGCTGCGAAGGAGATAGAAGCAGCCGGCATCCGGTATATTGATATCGTCATTGCCAACGCTGGAGTAAGTCCACCGGTCGACCCGCTCGAGACGGTCGAGCTGGAAGAGATGTCGACCACCTTCAAAATCAATGCCCTCGGCCCTCTGGGCTTATTCCAAGCCTCCAAAGACCTACTTGAGAAATCAAGTAATCCTAGATGGGTGTCTGTTAGCAGTGCCGCTGGTTCCATCGGTGCCATGGAGGCCTTTGGAGCCTACATCGCGCCCGCTTACAGCGTCTCCAAGGCGGCGTTGAACTGGATAACCCTGTAAGTTGTATGCACTCTATGAGTAGGAAATTACCAACACCCCATGTACAGATCGGCACACTGTGGTAATCAATGGTTGACTGCTTTCGCGGTGAACCCCGGGTATGTCTTTCAACGCGAGCGCTTGGCTAGTAGTGATGATCCCTAACTTAACACAATAGTCTTGTTGCAACTGATATGGGCAATAAAACTGCCAAGTTCTTGGGATTAGAAAAGGCACCCTATACGCAGGAGTACTGTGCGGAGCATATGATCAATCTCGTAAGTATACGGGGAGGTTAAAATTTGCTGCACCGTAGAGGCTAACTAGTACAGATTGAAAAGGCCAGTCGTGAGAGCACGTCTGGAAAGTTCATCGACGTTATTAAGGGCGAAGAAGTCCCATGGTAACGGTTATTATTATTTTATTCTTTCTGGAAAACCAAAGCTGTTGCGTCCCGCCAGTCAGGTATGATCCTAGGGCTACTTGCAACGCACTCCCCTTCTATGGCTTTGTCTGCAATGCTCTTTTCAATGACTTGGACTAGAATTTGTACTTGCGGGGATCTTGCTGCCACAATCTCATTTTGAAAAGATTAGTCCCACATCATTTTTGAGAACATTTTCGTCTTTATTTTTTGAACTACTGGTTCCGACTGTTAGAGTACTACTCAGTAAGGCAATGTAGCTGATGTAACTCTTGGGTTCTTCTTTGAGGTTGATTAAGCTAAGAAAATACATCAAAATGAATAAGTGCACTAAGAAGATGCTATTATAAAGAATCCTCTCAATTTAAAATATGGCTCTTGTGGTATAATTACTCATTCATGGTGTCATGTTATATTTGACATAATCTACCATCCATCGGCATCTTCTGCCCACGCTTCGCTCCCAACAGCAGTGCGTGCGTAAAATACGCCTTGTCGGTCACGCTTTTCCTTGATTTATTTCAGCCGGAGATAATTGGAATCGTAAAATACTTGTTGCCAGTCGGACTGCTCAAAACTGGCTTCATTAAGATATGCCCCTCCGCTTGGTGTTACGGGCTCAATTTGTGGCATAGAAGGACGATACCTTTTTTATAAACCAAATTATAAACCAAGTAAGCTTAATAAACCTATCAGATTCTGCGAAACTGTCTAGAAAAGAATCACCGATAATTTCAAAAGGAGATATCAGAACCATAGTATTCGTCCACTTCACCTTCTTCTTCTTCCTCAGTCGTCACATTCTCATCATAATCCGCTGCCTGCTTAATTAGTAGTCTCTCAATTTCCCAATTGTCTAACCCCGCTCGCTACTTCACCGACAGCATGAACCTCTCCTTACAAGCGGCCCGAATTACCATCCGAGTTCTTCATTTGGGCGTTCCCGGCTGAGATACCGTACGTACCACATATAGCACAACTTTGTGAACCTTCGCACGATCCTTCACCTCACCCCTGAACTCGCCAAGTAATCTCAAATACAAGAATCTGAAGGCTGCGTTGCGATATGAAGCACGAGGGCATCCAAGACACAAGCTTAAGCAAGCAACATTTTAGCGGCAACCTTTATATGCTACAAGACTACAATTACGTAAAGACAATAACCATATTTTGTGATTTAGGATTTATATTCTTCGCCGTCGTGTCTCCTAACTCCGTTCCAAATTTGTCGTACCTGTGCTTCGCAGAGACATCAGGTTAGATGCGATGCATCCGTGTTTTCCGGGTAAATAGATATTAGTAACTTCGTTTGTTTTGGCGTCTGACTTGTATTTCTGGGCAATCAGTCCGATTTAGCAGAAACGAGAGCATTTATAAACGTCTTGTCACTTTGAAGGGGGGGAAATCAGCTGATCCACTTACACGTGATCATTACCGAAGTTCACAATCTGGCACATTGTGGAGGGTAATAATGACGGACCTTATATTATTAATATTACATACTAAGTACCAGTTTCTGTTGACTGGCTCGCAGGTTTAGGAGGTTGTCTGTTGAGTAGGTGGGTAGGGTAGGGCTTAGATAAGGTATCCTCCTCTACCCTACCTTAAGTAAGCGACGAGGACGAGGTGATCCACCATCTGCAAGCTCCGTTATTTGCTATATGTACTTAAATAAGCATTTATTCTTTCTCAAAAACAACCCAAGCGGCTTTAGCTGTTAGTGTCCCCTCTATCTTTTCGAGAGCTTCAACTAACATCCATTAGCACTTGGGAGAGCGCCAGACTGAAGTCAACTTCTGTCATTAATCTGGAGGCACTGTGTTCGATCCACAGGTATGTTGAAAAAAATAACATCTCTGTTGAATCAATACTAACATGCCCTTTAGAAGCCGCAAACTTCTGCGAGTTGAGGTTCACCTTGACTAGAATACCTTTTTTTTTGGGCATTTTGAGATGAGAATGGGGTAGGTAGCTTTTAGGTGGATTTTCAGTCGGTTAAATGAGGGGTGGTGGGCCCGCAATATCATAGTTGGAAATTCTAAAGTTTAATAAATAAACAGTCACATTATAATTATGTGTTTTTGTTCAAGGAAGACAACTAATACATCCCTATTTGAGAGAGTTGCATTAGGGTGTTATTCATTTTGAGGCTGCTTCAGCAGCTTCAGCCTCGAAAACAAGCCGCACCTTCTTATACCTAGTTCATATCGCTCTAGATGTATATTACATAGAGTCTCTGGATTTTAGTAAAATTGCGAGGAAAAAACAAAGCGCTAATAATAATAATAACGACGTAATTGTTGGAAAACATATCACCTATTGACGGAAATGTCACGTGAGAACGCCGTACCGTACCTAAAAGTTGCCCACAAACTCTTTTAGCGAGTATATCTTCATCTCCTCGCCCGCAATTTCCACAGCAGACAGACCCAACCCAAACCATGGCAACCAATTCCAATCCAGAAGCCGGCGAATCGTCAAACGCAAGCATGTCCCAGCCCACAAGCGGTACGTCTCCTTTACCATCATTCATTTCTGCACGCAAACCCTAACACAATTAATCCCCGCGTGCAGAGCCACAACCACAACCAGAGCCATCAGCATCCTCATCCCCATCAACATCAGAACCAGCACCAGCACCAACACCAGCCTCAACCTCCCCACCTCCCAGGAAATGCGCGCATTGCAGTGTTGTCGCTCATGATCACCCAGCTCCCGATACCGATCCCGGAGAAGGAATTTCGGGTTCGGCCGTCGGAGATAAGCTCCGGATCCAGTTGAAGCCGTGTCCCAAGTGCCACACGGCGCTGTACTGTTCGCGTGACTGCCAAAAGGCGGCGTTCAAGAAGCACAAGAAGACGTGCGCGGTGCATGCGCAGGAGTATGCGAGGACGGCGAATCTGAAGATGGCGGCGCCCAGTGGGCCGAAGAAGGATGGGTGGAGGGGTGGGTTGCAGAAATGGCAGTTTGACACGTGATGGGATGGATGGGATGGGATGGGTGGGTTGGAGGGGTTGCAGGTATTGGGAAGGAGGTTGTTTGGGCTTGGAGAGGAGGGGAGAGGAGAGGAGAGGAAAGATGTTTCGATCCTCTGGTGGTTGGATTTCGTTCTTCCGCGAGACATCCTCTATACTACACTACAGTACCTATGTATATTGTACACCAAACACCGACGATGTTCCCCTGTACAACAACGCGTATATGCGTCACCTCGTCGATATGGCGATCTACTTACAGCGTACGTATTCTCTCAGAGTACCACAGCATCAGCATAGGTTCGAGCAGATTCCGTATTACCACATATTACAAGACCAAGTGATTTCAAAGGCTAGCTTATTTACACGATATAGCATAATCCACCCAAAACAACCACAAACAACTCCCCACATCCAACCAAGTCCCAAACTCCCCTTCCCTTCGCGCCGCCACTTTTCGTTACTCCGTATACTTATACTAGTGCTTGCCGCTCCAGAGCCCGTCGCCGACAACAACGTCATCTTGGCTGTGCTGCGCTCTCGATCACTTCCAGTCGAAGCCGCATCATGCGCGACACGAAACACCATCCCACTCAACGTCAACGTCTGCGTCAAAGCCTGCCTTAATTGCCTCCAACACACCCCTCTTCCAACGCTGCCCCACAGACGTACCGTAGAACTCCGGATCCCTGAATCGAAATTAAGGCGTAGTGTGGGATATTGAGGGCTTGTGCGAAGACATCGGTAGCGAGCGCAGCGCTGACGGAGGTAAGTTGAAGGTGGGATAGTCGCCGTCGGCTAGGCGATACTGTTGTAGGATCTGGAGTTGCTAGGCCTAGGGATGTTATGGGGGTTGGAACTTGGGAGCTGGCTGTAGCGCCTCGCGGTGGCTTCTTGGAGAAGGCAGAGCTGTCAGGCTGGCACTATGGATAATGCGTCTCGGCACGCCGGAGTCGTGACTGTGCATGGTGCTTGGTAGCCGGTATAGGTGTATTCGGATAATGGAGGGACATCGCAGCCGTCGTAGGTCTCAAAGCTGTGTTTGTAGTAGAACGGCGCAGCCACGGAAGATGTCTGGAAGCAGAAAGGATGAAAATACCCGTCTGATCGGACATTTGAAGCGGGTTATAGCTGATGCTGAACGAGTGGCGTCCTGCCGCAATGTTGAGAGGTATATGGTACAGTATGTCCAAGACCCATGGCCATTGTTTAGAGCGTTTGCTAAATCGTGTCAGTCGAGCAATTAACCAAGGGAAAGGGGGAAGTTCGCTTACAAAGAATCTCAGTTTTCATGTACCGGTATATTATTCTGATTCGGCGTATCCTCAAAAGAACAATTGACTCGCCTCCGGTCCAGTGAACGTGAATAGCTTTCCCGGATGGACGGTGATAGATTGGCCGCCTAGAACATCACCGCAGAGGAATGCATAGGTTTTGCAGAGAATATGGTGCTGGGGAGATGGGTAGGATGCATAGGTTTTGCAGAGAATATGGTGCTGGGGAGATGGGTAGGGATTGATCCAAGCCTGACGATAGCCTGATTTGGTTCCATGCCTCTGAGTGCCTTCGAAAAGCGGAATGGGACCGTGGACGAAGCGCTTATGGGGGTTTGGGGCTGCGTATTGGCTTGGAAGCTGGTGGAAGAGGCCATACAGCATCTTGGAGAGTTCAAGGCTTTCCTCTGTATCTCAGTCTTTGATGGTACAGACGTAGTTTTCTGCTAGGAATTTCCACCAGTCTTCATTGCAAGTATCTCAATTTTGGAGAAGGCTGCAAACCTTAGAAATACTGCTTTTTATGATTGATCATTAGTTCCAGAGAACTCTTATGGGAGTATCGATTGAGCATCGAAGCGGTGGATTTGTGTAAAGAATTTAAGAAGTAATCAATGTTGATTCCTAGAACAATAAGGCGCATCAATTGTAAGTGCCCGGCTTCTGAACGCTTTGAATTTCAAGCTTTTAGGGCGGCCTTTGATATGTAAACCGCGGAATTTTATATAACTTTATATTTGTAGATATTTATATATCGAACCGTTCTTTTTACGTTGACTAAGAAACGGTAATCGGAGGTCCATCAGGGATGTGAATCCCACCTTAAAAGCGCCATCAACAAATCCTCAAGTAACGTTCGATACAAATCTCGCACTAAGCCCCTCTTTCTTCCCAAGTATCGAAATCCCAGGCCCGGGCGCCTGTTTCCCCTGCAATTCACCCCGCACACAATCCGCAACGGCCTTCGGCCATTGCATAAGACATGTCATCCTCTCGGGCAAACTATCGAGTATGGAATCGATCCAGTCTAGATGGTACCTGATGGGTGTTGCACGACCTCTTTGGCCGTACTCCCGATCGAGTATCGGAGCCATGATGAGATGAGTGGCCAGAAAATGTGATACCAGGACTTGTGCCGTTAGATTTCCTGGATCCACAAAGAGTTTGAAATCTTCGTTGTCGAGTTTGATGACGTATTGGTATACCATGATGAACTTGAAATACGCTGGAGGTATTATTAGTGTGGTGAAGTATAGGATGGTCTACTTGGAACTTACAGCGCAGGGACGAAAGCTTTAATGACTCGATAGTGTCGACCAAAGACTGATGAAATTGCACGCAGATTGCCGAATCAAGAAATGGCACACAGGCCGCTAAAGACCTCTTGGCCTCTTCTACCGATTTCGAATCAATAGTCGGAAGATCAACAAGCCGTTCTTGCATGTAATCGAAATGGTCTTTCTCCTGGAGGAAAAATGCCATAGGAAGATTCTCGTTCTTGAGTTGAGCATTGAGAAGACCGCATCCGCGGATCATGCAGAAGAATTCCTGCATCCCGTCCGTCATGTAGGATGATTGGAACGCAAGAAGGTAGCAGGACGCTAGGAGTGCATCTCCGTCACTGCCCGTTCGACGAGGCTCGGAAATCGCGTCGTTGGATCCTTTGATGGCAAGAAGCCGATGGTGTATAGCGTTGGCCTTGAGATCTGCCCCCGTGATGAGCTCTAAGTGCGATGCTGCCATTCCAAGAACGGCATGCATGAGATATTCATTCTGTGGCCGACCTACATATCAGTAGCAGAGCCAACGGGACGGGTGGAAAGAGATCTCACATGGTGTGCAATCAATGGGACTTCGGAAATCCAGGCCGAGGTATTGCCAACTGGTAAATGAGGGTACGCCTCCAGCAGGAAGTGGTGGAATAATCGCAAATCGATTGAAGTGAACTTGGTTGGTGTGGCTTGAAGATTTACAGATGCGATTGGACTCGAGGAGTAGACTGCAGAGCCACGCAAGGCCAAGAGGGTCTTTGGGGCTGGATATATGCATTTCAGCTTCTTCTTTGTGCAATTTATACATGCTGGCTGGGTCTCTGGACACTTTTACCATCAGCAATATCCGGAGTCTCGCATGCTGGCGTACCTTGATCTTCCGTTGTTTGCAGTTGAAACAGCCCTGTCTACTTTTCCTATGCCCCTTTCGAGGTCTTTGGGCCGCTTCAGCAGGAGGTGATTCTACCAAAGCTGTCTCCCTGGGTTCATCGAAGAGGGAGGAATTCTGTATCACGTCATGTGACCATATCTGTCCATCTCGAAGAACTTTCTGCTGGCTGTCACAGCTAGACGACTCCTTAAAACCAGAATTTGTCTGTTGATCCGAAGGCGACGTAGTAGATATATCTGCCCCTACACCATCGCCCAAGATGGCGGTGGTACTAAGCCCCCAACCTCCATCCAAGAAGTCGCGATTCAAGACGCTGGATATCACCCCATCTCTAACCATACAGAACTCATCGCGAAGATCCCGAAACTCAATTCGATAACCAGAATCCATCTTCCGGGCCAGCTCAAGGCAAAAGCTGAAGCTGGTGGTATTGTCGATGGTTTGATGGACCAATGCGCATTGGCTCTGTTCTGCCTTAATAGGAAAAGAATCGCCGTGAAAGATACCAAGGAAGTTCTTGCCTGTTTTTATTTAAAAATGTATATATATGCTTTTTTCTTGAGTTTAAGAGACGCTAGAAACTACGAGCCGCTCTTACTTCCTTAGTTTTTATTAGCTGAAAAGGGCAGAGACGCTTATGTAAGCCACCCCCTGAACAAAGAATACAAAATAGGAAAACCGCAGAATATTTTAATAGTCTAGGTAAAATATGCTTAGGTATGAAGGAGAATAGTCTACCTAAATAAAACTTTCCTAGTATTCTTAATCATTGCAAGCATAAACATAGCAATTTTTCTAGTAGACTTTCATCCCAACGAGAATAAAGCCGCTTTCCTACCTACCACGAGACTAGAACGACTTGTCAAATAAGTCAACGGAACTTTTCATTTCATCTAGCTCCAACCCCCCTCAATACCATTACACAACCAATGTTCCATCCAAGAAACGGACACTCCAAGCCCACTGCATTCAGCGGCCTGAAGAATATAGTCCGAGATAAGAAACAAGTATCTGCTTCGAACTTCTAAACACATCTCTGTTCTCACACGCGAAATATCCGGGAATTACAACAAACGTAACTTAAGTTGCGCAAATGAAATTCGTAGCCACGAAACGAGCAGAAGCTTGCTCACAGCGAGCAATAACGGCAATGGTATCGCCCTGTGTAATCGGCATTGGTATAGTAATGTACAGCACTTTTTGCCGGAACCGTTAGCCATTTGCGCATGGTAGGAGCGTGAATCCAGATAAGATACGAATGAGTGACTGATTGATTAAATTACATACCAACACGCCCAACAGGGTCTTGTGTGACGGAGCCCACGACGCTGCCGAGAATCGTGCTGATGGGCTGGCAGAGATTGACTGTGTTGAAGGTGGCTTCGCCGGTGCAGCCGCTTGCGCTGTAGTAGGGTTGCGTTGCGTAGGATACGCCGACTGCGGGGGTTGGAATGTGGGGGGATGGTGTTTAGATGGGGATTTATCTTGGTGATGTTTGATGATGGGGATGCGGTGGCGACGGTAAGGGTAGTGGGGGAAAGAAGAGATAGGTGGGGGGAAATTGCATGATTAGGAGCTTGGTAGGTGGTCAGACTCTTGGGTTGTAGCTAGGTGAAGAGGTGGTTCTGGGGATATGTCGAGAGTGGGTGTTGAGATGTGGTTGTAGGATCATTCATCGGGGTTTGGTGTTTGTTTATATAGACTTATATCCTTGTTGGGGGTATTCAATTTTTTCAGAGAATATTATTAGAATGTTCTGATTAGTTTACTTTCAAATCATGCGCATTATGTTACCGTTCGAGAAGCAGTATAGGCGTCCCATGGCTATGTCATTGAGAAGGGAGAACCTGTTGAGGTCGACGACAAAGTAATCTGTCGCCACCTCCAAGGTCTATCCGAGCAGAATTTCTAGATTTGATCAAGTAGAGCTATGACCGACCATCTTTCACAACGGGTCAAGATGGATATCTCATAAGGTCAAAAGGTCATCAGGCCATAGACACGGTGAGTGTAGCCTAGGGAGTTGAAGGCATCCTCAAATCATCAGGGAATGAGCTACACGAACTTCATCTGGTGTTAAATGGAGACGAGCCGCACCGTAAAGGGTTCGGTACGCGGTGCTTCTGAATTATGCATGGAGCAGGATTAGCAACGCTATCGGATCACTGCCCGAAAGCCACCATTAGACATTTCAAACGAAGTCGTGGAGGTGGAAGTAATATGTCTTGGGTGTTTGAACGATTTCTAGACGTTGCCAATGATGAGGCTGATGGAGAAACGTTGATCGGATTACCATATCTGAACAGACGAGCCGGGCTTACAGCTGCGTAATATTATACCATTATATAAACTTTCAATGGTATAGCAAGAACACATAGTAGATTGCAACACAATTGAAAAAGCAGAAATGGAAAGAGTCCTGTCAAAATCTGGTGCCACCAGCGACAAATTCCGAAAGATTCCAGGGGTTCGCTATAAACGACGCCTTACTTCTGGCACATATTATAGACCTTCGCCCAACTAATAGAGACAGTATAACGGCCAGCATGAAGATGGGATGGCAGCACACTCGTTGGAAAATACGAAGCTAGCTGCAAGCTATGCATTTGACAAGCTCTGCACGGCATCATTGCTGGAAATGCCAGAGATGGTGAGAGCCGAGCTGACACCTGACACACGAGTTCTAAGAAGAAAAAAGCACCAGCGTTCGAAAACAATCGCGCGCCATAAGTAAAATAAAAGCGGGCGATGTAATAATGGAAATAATTATCTCCTTCGCCGGGAAGTAGGGGGGGGAAGAGGAGGCTTGATATCCGGTTGCACGGGAGGGAACATGCAGAAAGCTTGATGGCATATCTACAAAACAAATAGTGCTTTTGACACACCTAAAGGAACAAAGCTACATACCAAAGAAATGGATAAGATAGATGAGCTGTGTGAGACATTCAGCGCGCAAAAAAAAAATAGCGCAGCAACTCTGCGAGCTGCGACGTGTCCTGGCGCCATAGACAGGACGTTGTTAAGGAAGGAACTACCCGCCCAAACACACACCTAGCTGCTCAGTATTATGGACCTTCTAGTTCAAAATCATTGCTTAAATTCGACCGTTGAGAAATATTATAGTGCTGGAAACGAAGTTGACAATTGAAGATGTGTTGCCAACAAGCTGGCGTGTCCCGTTCCAAGCTGAATCCCAAACCCCCGAAAATAAGCCGGGCATCTAAACACCTTCACCCCTTCAACTTTTGCGCACCACCACGCACCAATCACCATGCCGTCCAACGGGCCCAAATGGCTCCCGGGCATCCTCTTCCTCCTCGACATCCCCACGCACCTCCTGCTGGGCCCGTCCAAACTCCTCGCGCTCCTCTCCTTCACCACCCTCTGGGCCCTCTCCAAGTACTGGCACGGTCAGGTGACACGCCTCGTGCCGGATCCGTATCTAGATGAGGTGTTCCATGTGCCGCAGGCGCTGGCGTATTGTGAGGGGGAGTATGGGGTGTGGGATCCGAAATTGACTACGCCGCCTGGGTTGTGAGTTGGTCTTTTTTTCATTGTTTTGTTTTCTGTGTTTCTGATTTTATCCCTACGTATTGTATTGTTTGTCTGTCTGTCTGTCTGTCTGTATATGTATTGTATATTCTTGGGGAGTGAGGTAATGGATAGTCGGCTGATGTGAGAGGCTTGAATGCATAGGTATGCATTCGCGGTAATGTTCATCAAGACGCAAATCAACGGGACGTGCGATGTATATAAACTGCGTCTCTTCAACGTATTCGCGCTGCTCTTTACCATGATCTATGCCTGCGACTGTCGGGCTCTCATCTCATCTCGTCCCGGCACCGCTATCAAGAATCTCAAAGCAGGGATTGTATCAGGGGAGACGTTGCATACAGCGCTCAACATCGCCTTGTTCCCGCCGCTGTTTTTCTTCTCCGGGCTGTTTTATACGGATGTTCTTTCGACAGCCGTGGTGTTAAGGATGTATAGTCTGTTTTTGCAGGGGGGCGGGAAGGGGAAGGAGAGGGAAAAGGTGGGGCTTTACCTTACGGGGATGGTGGCGTTGACGATGAGGCAGACGAATATCTTCTGGGTTGCTGTGTTTATGGGGGGTTTGGAGGCCGTGAGGACTATTGAGGGGAATAAATCCCCTGCGTCGAGCAAGGAGCCAGTGCCGAAAACGTGGCAGGAGCATGGTGTGTCGACGTTGAAGAAATGGAGTCGAGGCGAGATCCACGATATCTATCTCCGAGATGCTGGAGTTCATGGTGAGATTCCAGCCCGCTCAGACTCAGCATTCATCACTCACGCCTTTCCTAGATTTCATACTCTGCGCCCTCAGCATAGGAGTAGCCATCATCTCCAAACCCGTCCTAATCCTCACCCGCCTATGGCCATACATCGCCCTCCTCGTCTCCTTCGCAGTCTTCGTATTCTGGAACGGCGGCGTCGTCCTAGGTATCTCTCCCCCTTCTCTCAGCCATGCACACACTTCTTCCCACCATACTAACAACCCCAAGGCGACAAATCAAACCACGTCGCGACAATCCACCTCCCGCAACTCCTCTACATCTGGCCCTTCATAACCTTCTTCTCCGCCCCACTCATCCTCCCCGCTCTCTCATCCCTACTCTCAGCCACCACATCCCCATCTCGTCCGGCTTGGAAATACGTCCTCAACGCCACGTACATGACTGCAGCGCTCGTACTCACGCTGGGCATCATAAAATACAACACGATTATCCACCCCTTCACGTTAGCCGACAACAGGCATTACATATTCTACGTCTTCCGCTACAGCATCCTGCGACACCCCGCTATACGCTACGTCCTCGCGCCCGTATACCTCATCTGCGCCTACCTGGTCTCTCTCACCCTCTCACCTGCACCTCCCCTCTCATCTCCATCTCCAACACAACCAACCCCTAATCAAATCCCCAACTCCAAACCACTCTCCTCTATCACCACAACCACAACCACAACCCCCAAAACAAGCCTCCCCCTAATCCTCCTCGCAACCACAACCCTAAGCCTCGTAACAGCCCCCCTAGTCGAGCCGCGGTATTTCATCATACCTTGGGTTTTATGGCGTTTGCATGTACCGAATAACAATCGCAATGACAATCGCAATGGGAAAGGGAGATCGCAAGGGCAAGGGAAGGGTAATGGCGGTTATATGCATGATTATAACTGGAGATTATGCGCGGAGACGGGTTGGTTTTGCCTGGTTAATGCGGTTACGGGGTATGTGTTTTTGTGCAGGGGATTTGAGTGGCGGCAGGAGGTGGGGGTTGTGCAGCGGTTTATGTGGTGAGGTGGGGATTGTGCGCCGGGGGGTGTGGTGTGTGGTGGTGTGGTGTAGGGGCTGTGATGAAATTTATTCTGGTGAAAAGTTCAGGTGTAATATAGGTGTGCTGGGACAGCTGGGGGAGATGTATATTAATAAAATAAAAGTATATCTGTAGGATTTAGGGAATACTCAGAGTAGGAAACGTGGTGTTGTGAGATAGATATGAATAGGTAGGTAAGTGAGCGAGTAGGAGTTGGTAAAAGGCTTTTATTGTGTAGAGGAGAGGGTATCCTCTCCTAAGGTAGGATCGGAAACTGTCTGATGTGTATCGTATGTATATCTGTATGTGCATTCAAGCATCCGTCCCTTCCCATTCCCATCCCCGAGTCCAAACGCCAATCTAAACACCGGATTTCTTGAATAACGACAGAGAGTGTTTGGGTTTTCAAACACACTTGTACTCAGTATGCAGACCCAATATATGCAGACCGTCATTCCCACTCTTCCTTTCGGTACCCGAGTCGTTCACGACATCATTTCCTTTTCTTTCTTTTCTATCCATTCGTTTAAGCCATATGGTGTCGTCTCACGTCTTTCTTTCCTCACAAACTCAATCTATCCAAACTCAACCGATCCCCGCTCCGCTGCCGCCTCACCACGCCCAGCTTGAAATACCTCTCCTCGCCCGTCGCCGTTCGTCCCCCGATATACCACTTTTCCTTCCCCAGCACGTCCCTGAAGCCTTCACTACTACTATCGCTGCCCCTCCTCGTCGGATACCTCCCTGTTCCTGCGCTTGCTCCTGTACCATCTGTTTGGCGTTCCGGCCCTGATAGCGGGGACGTGGAGTGGGTGCGCGGGGAATGCAGGGTTGAGAGCGCGGCGGATGTAGCGCCTGGTTTTGTGGAGGTGGTGATGGTGCGTGGTTGTGTGTGCGTGTGTGAGGTGGAGGGCGACTGGGTGGTCGCGGGTGTGGGTGAGGAGGCTTTGGGCTGTGACTGTGTCTGTGGCTGTGGTTGTGGGATGGAGGAGTGGGCGCGGAAGGCGGCGAGGAAGGAGGCGAAGAAGGGGCGTTGGGTTGGGGTTGGCATTTCTGGGTTTGTGGAGGGATTCATGGGTGTTGTTTTGGTTGGAGATGTTGGAGTTGAGGTTGAGGGTTGGTGGTCAAGCTCCCCTTGTGTGTTGGTGATCCTCCTCTGTGGCAGGCTTCTGTTTGTAGGTATTCCAGCGGCCTTGCACTCGCACTCGCCCTCGGCGTCGCTGTATTCGGTGTATCCCTCCCTTTGTCCTCGAACAAGTGCTGTGTTGGTTTGGGTACTCCTCTGTATCCTCACCCGGTAATAGTCCTTCTTTGACAATAGGAGCAGAAGTCAAGTCGTTTAGATCTGAATAGGTTCTTTGTACAGATGAACAAAGGTGAAGAAGCGGGAGCGGGGAAGTTATAGCTTGAAGTGTATGGTGGGGTGGATGGATATGATATGACGGAGGTTAGAATAGAAATGTTCGTCCCAAGGCAAAAGCAAAACTCGGGATGAGTAGGATCAGGGATCAAGCGAAGCGGCGGCTTGTTGCGCGATTATGCGGGTAGATTAGGGTGGAGATGCAACAGGCCAATCAGGACAAAGATTTTGTTCAGCTGTGATGCAGAGGAGATGATTAAGTGAAAGCAAATGTTCGGATGGCCGGCAGCAAGGATCAGAGAGACAGAGACAGATGATATCAAAGAGGGCAACCTTCTTTGCTCTTTTTGGACTCAACTGCGGGGTTTGAAACATATTCCCAGAGTTCTGGTCCTATCGTCGTCCCAAAGAAAGTACGCAGTCAGCCTCCCTTCCGATTATCAGGCCACACCGTTTTTATGACTGGGATCATGGTATGATGAATCTGTTTTGGGACTGGGGATACAATAATGAAGATGCGGGGATAGACAAGGGTTGGTGCAAAGGAAGGAATTGTAAGGCTGTATCACGTGAAACCAACATTGACATAGTTTTCAAAGATTAGAATATTACAAAGAAGATTTAGAGGGAAATTAATTTACTTGAGAAGAGAATCAAAGACGTTGTTCCGGAGCTCAAAAGACTCGACTATTCAGGACAGTCACATGATCTCCAAAAAACATCACACCCGGCTAGCCCCGACAGCCCGACCTCAATTCAACCTCCTCTCTCTGCCCCTTCAACACCAATTGAACCACCACCTGCTGTTCTTGCACAACCTAGCAACCATGAGTGGCGAAGTACGCATCTTCTCCAGCTTCCCTACCCATTAGCAGTGCTAATCTAGCCGCGCGCAGTTACACAGCTCAACCGGCATCACGCCCCCCACCGGCCCTCGAAGTTATTCCTCCTACAAGAGTCCTTATGGTCCTAAGTATGTCAATGGCAGTTGTGAAGCTGTGGAAGGGAACATATGCTGACGGCGGGATAGGGTCTCGTTCCAGCCTCATGTAATGGGATTCACGCTCAAGAGCGCGACTAGATTGTATGTTGGATCCCTCACAAACCTCAATATCCCGACCATTGCCTGGCGTAGCGAAACGACCGCACATAATAAGAGATTGTGATATGGGAAAGGAACACTGGCTAATTGATACTGGGATACAGGGGCGTGACATTGGGTGCCTTCGGAGGCGTTGCCGGCGTCTTCGCTCTGTTTTTCTTTTCCGACATACCGAAGGTCAGGAATGATATCATGATTGTATGTTGACGGTTTGCTGGAATGGGGCGCAGTCGCTGATGAAAGACTAGAAACTTCCGGTCATTGGTGATCATTTCGTGAAGGAAATCCCGGCCTCGGACAACGTACGTATTTGGATTGTTTCGTTCTGCATTTTTATTTCGGAGGGAGGATTGTGCATGATCTAAGTGCTACACTCCTGGACCATACTCCTGGCACTGGAGTAAAAGTTGGGAGATCTGTTGTGGCGGGGGCTATTGGGAGCTACAAGTAAAGCTTTGCCTTTATTGATTTCTGAGAATAGCAAGCGCTATTCCTTGTTCTTCATTTTAGCATCACGTTATTTTGCTGAACATTTCTAATGATCTCTAGCCTTTCTGAGCAACGATCGATTTTGCAGCATAGGGATGGAGCGATAGACGTGAACGGTTAGCAGCCAATGAAGACAACTGTATTGTACAAAAAGACAGCGTGGAAAGAAATAGACAAATCTCACAAAACTACACAACCATGGCAAGTTATACTTGCTTTACTCTGTATTGAAATTTCACGGCTGCCCTCACAGGTGTACCTGTTTCAAGGTATAGGCTCGTAGCCGCCCGGATATATGTGACAGAAGCGTTTATCCGGCATTATGGGTTGAGAATTCTAATCGCTTTGATTCCGTGTAGTAAACGGAGAATCTTAGGCCCTGGTTGGCAAACATAATCTGGCATAATCTAAGTATAATCTTAACAACAGATTATATTTGCCAACCGATCGATATAATCTCACTAGCAGTATAATCTAAATCTATAAATCTATAATCTGTTATACAAAAGTCCATAATCCCAAAATCGAGTTTATGCTCTCGTACAATCTAACTATAGCCCTTTATATTAATAATTATTTAATATACTAATTGATATTATATATATATAATTAATTATACTTATAAAGAGAGTTAAAATACTAGTAGAGAGTATATTGCGCGATACGCGCAAAATGCACTGAAAATGCCCTGAAGAGTAGACTAAGAATGCGCTGAAAAATGCATGCCAGCGCTATAAAATTGCGATGACTAAGTAGACCCACAAGCTTCACTAGCTTCTAATCTGCACGCATAATCTGGTGCGATCAAAGAATAATCTTGGGCCAGATTATACTCTCAGATTGTGTTTGCCAACCAGGGCCTTAAATCCAAGCGCCGTGAATATAGATGGGAATTAGAATAAGGCTTGATCACTTTCCCTTTCAACCCCCTTTCAGAAATAGGTAAGCCGCGGACCTGGAGACACGTCCCGGAGGTAGTGGGGGGAATACTTGGACTACCACTACCATAGGTCAAGGGGGACACGATTATTCAGGATAAATAGCGCTAGTATAGCATCTATATGAAAATTACAGGAATAACACCTTTAATCTATTTTCATACTAAACTTATAGATAATGGTAAAATCGTTACTCATTACAGTGCCCTATTGAGAAGTATTAGCCGGTTAATCACTTCTCGAACATTCCATTTCGGCACTGACCAATCTCGCCCAACCACAAGGCTGACACCATCAACCTCACATCAAACAACTCATACTCCTGACTCATATGCCACGCCCACAATAATAACAGCTCGGTAATTCTTGCACTTCCCCAGATTCAGCTTCAAATACACAATCATATCTCTAAACCGAGTCGTTTTGTTATTGTCGAACCATTTGCTTACTTGAGACACGCACTGTAAGGCTGAGTGAGTGCCACCGCAACTAACCAACAAAGCCGTCTTGTCTTGTCCATCCCAGCATTTAAGCTCTTTCAAAGACTCGACTTCAGTACATTGCATTACGTTACCCGGCTTATTATCTTGCATCACATCACATCACATCTCTAAACCGAAACAGCAGCAGCAGCTCCAACAAACAAACCCAACAAACCACAAACATGGCAGGCGATCTACCACCCGAGCAAAAGAAAGCCCTCGAGTGCAAAGAACAAGGCAACGCCTATTTCCAGCGCGGCGACTACACAAATGCAGAAGTTTTTTATTCCAAAGCGTACGTCTTTCACTTCTCCCCTCCCCTCCCATTCCCATTCTCCCCACCAAATCCCAATCCAACCCAACATGTTCATTTGTTAACACAACACAACACAGCATAACCCACGACCCCACCAACCCCATCCTGCACACCAATCTCGCCATGGCGCTCCTCAAACTCTCGCACTGGGCCCGCGTCATCACCGCCTCGACCGCCTCCATCGCGCTCCTGCCCGAGAACATGAAAGCATACTACTACCTGGCGCAAGCGCAGATCGCGCTGCACGAGTCGGCGGACGCGGTGACGAATGCGCGCCGGGCGCACGCTCTGTGCGTCAGGGAGATTGAGGGGGGCGGGAAGGGGGGCGCGAGTCTGGGCGTTATTAGTCAGTTGGTTATGCG
>QGMF01000734.1:0-18689 GCA_007821475.1 Lachnellula arida
TCACCCCCGCCCCCCCCTCCTCCTCCTCCTCCGCACAAAACCAACCCGGCGACGAAGAAATCCACGGAAGAATATGGCGCGTAACCGGACCCCACGATATCAGCAGTACCAGTACAGGTACAAGTACAACCCCACACACCCCCTTCCACTGCATCTCGTACGTGTGGGGCCCGGGCATCGAGAAGAAAGGCAGTTTTTTCAACTGCGAGAGAGATATTTCAGACCAGACGAGACCCGCGCTAGCAGCTGCTATAAAAGCCGCCGCTGCCGCCGTAACCCAAAATGAGCCCGAGCCCGAATCCGATCAACCAATACCTATCGTAGAAGCATTCTGGATCGACGCGCTCTGTATCCCGCAGCTCGAGGTACCGGAACGGTACAAAACATTAGAAAGGTAAGATACTTACCCCGATACCCCGATAGCTATCTGATATCGAACCTGAATCCTGATGCTGGTTCCTTGGTGTGTAAAAGCATGGGATGGATATACAACGCCGCGACATCTGTCCTAATCGTCCTCCAGCCCTATATCTGGCACATCATCGCATCCGTATCCGCCGAGAAGTCACCGCGCGCGCTCACGTACGCGGAAATGCAGATCCTGGAGCAAGACACGTGGATCAATCGCGTCTGGACATACCAGGAGCTCGTGAACGCGGACACGGTATTCTTCACCACTCTCGAGCCCGCCGGTGCGAGCGCAGGCCACGCGATGCGCGCAGACAGGTTTTTCAACTGCGTGGGCTTCTCGCTCGAGACGTGGAAGCGGGCAACGGGCCAAGGACACATCGCCGTCCTGGAGACTTTTCATAATCTCGACACGCTGCAGGATACGTTGGCAGACCGCCAGCTGGGCGAGTATCTGCATCGGACTGCGTTTGGTGTGCTGTCGAACATGGCGCTGCGGGCCTTCGACGCTGCGTTTCCGCAAAACAGGCTCTTGGCGTCGCTGGGCGCTCTTTCGCAGGATGTATCTTGGGGTCCGCCGTCTACGACGTTGGCGGAGTTGGCGGAAAAGCTGATAGCGATTTGTGAGGCGAAGAGCGATTACTCGTTTGTTTATACGAGCGATGTTAGAGAGACGTTGCCTGGAAGGAGATGGCGGCCGAGTTCTTCTCAAATCGCGGCCAGCGAGCCTGTGAACTTGGTTCCGGTGGCTAATTGGTCTAATTGGGGCACTCAAAATGGACACAGAGACTTGAAAGGCTTCTGGTTGGACGAGATGGTGCAGTTGAAGCCTGCTGATAGAATAGATGAGGAAGGGGAGAATGTCCTGGAGAAAATATTGTATGGATCTCCAGCATTGGAGCAACCCGGCGTCGTAACACATGGGATTTTTCGGCGTAAAGAAGGCGAAGAAGAAGAGTTGAGCCGTGTGATGTTGAGATTTCTGCGTAAAATTGGGTTCAAGGGTTATGAAGAGCCGCTGGTGTGTAAGCAGGGTCTATTCTTCTCGCAGTTAGGGTTGGAGAGTTGTGAATCAGTTGAGATATATGCTGCATCTAGTCTCCGATGGACGTTTGGTAGTCCTGGATTAGCAACATGGAAAGAGGATGGAGAAAGTAGGTATTGCGCAGGAGTTTTTGTGGGCGTTTCAAAGACAGAAGTTCCGCAGTCCATACTACTAGTCTAAATGCTAGTAGCACTATAAGGCAATGATGTGGAAGCAAAGTAAGTGCTTGTCAGAGGAACAATTGATATGGTAACGAGCGTAGACACCAACACAAAATCAAAAGACCAAAACTGATCCGAACCAATCTGCTATTTGTATTATCGCCCATCCTTCGCTCGTGAGGCCCATCCTCGCTGCTTACTGCCCATGGGTATCTCACTCGTGCAAAGCGGGCCGACAGCACATCATAGCTTCGCTGCTCAGACAGACAGGAATACATGATTCTGGCCGCAGGAGTTGGAAGGAAAATACCTCAATCCACGTGTGTTGCTAAAACCTAGGCCAGGCATGAAACTATAGTTTGTAGATAGGATTGTGAATCGAGAGATATTGGTGGTAAATATAATATGTCCTATAAACACCTAAAGGCTTTTAGTTTGACCGTTCCAAGAGAATTTACGCACTGACACGAGAAGTCCACAGAAGAAAAAACAAATCTGCCCCTGAATCAAGAAATGAGCGTCTGAAATATTAACAAAACCAGACGCGAGGGCCATTATTCCATGTGCTGTAGAAATAGAAAAATGTAGAAGGCAGCTTTCATTATCAAATCCCAACCCCGTGAATCGTAGATTTATCCTCCCCTTGATGCTTTTAAAGTATTGATGAATCCCCATAGCCTAGGCCTGGCTGCTGTCGAGCCTCAATCGAGTGATAACCGCCGACGGGGGCTCGGGCTCGTAACGCCAATGTCGTGCCTAATACTCCTCCCAAAAGGCCATATAAGCGAATGCCCTTTCCGGCATTTCCGGGAATGTCGTTTCCAGGCTGGCCCTGAGGTTCTCCAGAGGGGCAAAATCATGATTCCTAGGGGCGGCAGAGATAGTTTGATATGGGTATTCAACCCTCAGAGCTATCACCTTCGTAGGCTGCTGTGTCGAGTCGCCGTAGTGGTGCAGTCTAGGATCTGCAGGTTTCTGAATCCCGAATGTGTGGAACTCGAGCATGTGGTACGCGAGACCATTAATGCAACTCATACATAGGTGCTGGCGCGTGGGAAAGAAGAAGTAGAATGGCTTGTAGGGGTCGCTACATTTGGGATCCTCGCATCGTGTGATCCTCGCAATCTCATACAACTCTGTGCAGGTGAAATGGTGTCCTTGACGAATGACTACGACGTCTCGCAGAAAGCGTCGGTCTCGTGGCATGAGCATGCGGTAGACAGGGAGGGAGTCAACTGCGTGCATGGCGGCGCGGCTTACGGAGCGGAGGTTTGTCAG
The DNA here is from genome assembly GCA_007821475.1 of Lachnellula arida. Classification (NCBI taxonomy): domain Eukaryota; kingdom Fungi; phylum Ascomycota; class Leotiomycetes; order Helotiales; family Lachnaceae; genus Lachnellula; species Lachnellula arida. Next base: position 2,893 of record QGMF01000734.1, read on the forward strand.
AGAGGAGACATCGAGGCGGGGGAGTATGATGTTGGTAAGCTCCAGGGGAAGTTTGTGGAAGGCCATAGCCTTGTGGTAATTTGAATTTGGGTGAGGGAAGGGGAGTGACAGGGTGGTGCCGGAGATATGTGTAGTGCTCAGTTTCTGGACCTCGAGGGATCTCCAAGGGCACGACCCCTGGGTATGCCAAGTTCGATGCTGCTGAATTGTTGTAATGACCGTTCCTGCTCGCAGCTGTTTTTTGGTGTTGATGTTGATGTTGGTGTTGCACAAGGTGGAGTGAAATCTAACCAATCAGGAGGGAGCCGGTTGCGGCGTCGGTAAGGTAGGTAGGTATTAAGAGGTACCTACTGGGTATTGTGCATCGAGAACCTTGGAAAGTTTCCCTGGTGGATGAGGGGAAGGATTAAAATAGACATCAAATGATGTTTGGGGGGGTTGTTCCCCGTCTCGCACGCAGTGAAGCGCAATCGAATGATTGTTTTGTAGGCAGTAGATAGGAAGGCACTTGCCAGAGAAAATGAAAGGTTCCTTTTTTGTTCAATAAGAGTACGACTGCATATCAACTCATACAACAGATGATAGAAATGTTGATTCGCGAATGAAACCAAAAAAGCCTGCCATTTTATAGTACAAGCCCGATATCTCCGCTATAATCTTAACCCAATTGGAACGCCACATTTTCAACTTAAGATTACAATCCATCACCCTCACCATGATCATCTCCCCTTGGTTCAACACCATGAAATGCATCACCAAATGCAGAATCATCCATCCCCACATCCATATCCATGTCCAAGTCCCCTAGTTCACCACCGTTACCACCGAGATCCTCACCGTAGCTAGCCAGAGCATCACCTGCCGTGTCCAGATCTCCAAGATCAGCAAAGTCGTTTGGAGATCTATGGAAATCAGGGAGTGGGGTTTGATTCGTCGAGGTCGTGGGCAAAGGTGAAGGATTGGCGTTTACAGGAGCAGAAACCGTGGAAGTGGCTGGAGGTTGAGATTGAGATACAGTAGGTGGTTGCGAGTCCCTGGTAGGGGAAACACCACCAGGAGGAACAACTACCCAGTCATCTTTTTCGGTTTTATCTGGCTGCTGGGTCTGCGCACCTGAGCTAGATGCGTCGGCCATAGCGACATCAGGCACAGCCTGATGCCCCCCTGACGCCGCTGGCTGTGGAGAAGGCGCAGGGATGTTGCTTGGAGTACCAGCCGAGGACTGGGCTTGCAAGTGAGCCTGGGGCGTAGGGAAGCTGCTGCCCGGAGTTGCAGATCCGAGGCCAGCGTATAAGTTGTCGAGAAGACCCGAAGCCGTGGAAGCCATGTCCATGTCTGCATCACCAACTAAAACACCGCTAGTAGTAGAGCCATTGTTCGAACCAGGCGGGGTGACGCGACTCGGCGCCGCAGGAGGTTCTGGGCTGACAACAATGGCAGCAGGCTCTTCATATCCACCATCTTGGATGCGGACAAGTTCTTGCACTGCTGCTGCATGACGACCAACAGAAGCTTCCACTTGAGCAATGATATCAGCCACCTTGGAAGGGACCTTGAGAACGGGCTTATCCTCGTCATCGTCTTCTGAATCGACCCGGCCCTCGAGACGCCAATATTCGGGTCCAACATCAGACGGATTGTCTACTGCAGTGCGAAGTTCTTTCTCCGCATCACTGATCTGAGTTCCTTTACGGAATCTGGCCAATCTCTTTGCGTGTTTTGCTTTCATCTTCTCCATGTCCCTATTGGTTTGTTCGATTCTCTCAGCGGCTCTCTTGCGAAAATCTTCCGCCTTGTCCTTGTCTAATTGCCCTACATAGCTGTATTGAGCCTTGTCCTTGTCGGGATCAAGAGGCGCATCAAAAATTCCATCTGTAATGCTTGCAAGCTGCCCACGGAGACCAAGACCAAGATCTGCGGGAACGATCTGGTTCATCGCATAAGGGGAAGACAAGAGTTCTTCCATCCATTCGTGGTTCTGCTTGTACCTGCTCATGCTAATTTCGCGCGGCGTAGTATGATCGAAAAAATCACCTCTAGCAGTATCTTCTTCATCGTCGGCATCAATCACGGAAACAGCGCTACTAGCAGCTGCTTGGTTCGCGTGTGCTTGGGTTCGAGGACGTTTTGTTGGGGGTCCTGCAGTTGCGTGCTGAGTAGGGTATGCCATCGTCTGCGGGACTCGAGCTGGAGGCATATTCCCGCCGTAGATTGCTGGATGATGGTTTCTTGGGAAGGCAATTTGAGGCCAATTGGGACGGTCGTTGAGCATGAAGTCCTTCTTGAGAATCTGCCCTTGAGAGTGGAGGTAGCCGCGAGTGTTCATGATGGTTTGGAGATGCGGATTGATGGGAATCATGCTGGACGGAAGTCGGTCGTTGGGTTCGGCTTGAAGGTAATGAATAATCCAAAGCGACATATCAGGTGTAGGACCGGTTGAGTTTGGATCCCTTGAGGGGTGAAGACGGTATCGCCGACGGGCATGAACCGCAACAGGTTCACCAGGCGCATATCCAGTCCTGTGATGGAACATTTCAATAGACTAAAACAAGTCAGCTACGGCGTCCAGCATCTAGTACGCCCAGGGAACTGACATATCCGCCTGCTACATCTACTTGATATCGAGATTCTGGGGGTGCCCAAACATAACCATCGCTGGGGTACTCAGTCCCCATCGAAGGGGACTGCCAAACAAGCAGAATTGTGCCATCGATAGGTCGGTCGAGATATGTCCAGTAGAAGGGGGCTTGGTCGCGTGTGATTTTGGGAGCCCCTAGTAGATATTCTGCGACTTTGTCGGGATGAAGGTTGAGGAGTTGGGGGAAACGGTATGTTGACAGAAGATGGATGTGAGGTTGCTGTCCAATCGCTATTAGCATCGGGGAACAAGGAGTGTGCAGGAAGCATGGCGGTGTGGTGGGTGACTTACGAGATCACGATGAATCCCTTGGCTTGGGTCTTGCATTGTGGTAGATGCGATGAGCTACTCGGCGCGCTGGTGATGGGCGTGGAAAACAGATGTGATGGAAGTCGCGACGGCGCGGGCGCGACCAGAATTATGCTTAGTCATCACAACCCCTGCCCCTGCCCCTACCCCTCTGCCGCAACGACAACTGGATTGAAGCTTCGAGGTCTCTTCCTCTCTATGGATAGTAAGCATATAAGTGCCTAACAGCGACTTTACTAGATCCTGTTGCCCTCGTGTGTTTTATGATCTTGGAGACCAACAATCAGTAAAGGCCTCATTGTATCTTTCTTTCCATTAACATGCAAAGTGCTGTCTCAGTAATATGAAGGCTCTCGACTCCTCTCCGCCAAGCGCTCCATCTTCTGCTTGACCTCTCTTGCTTTGCTTGATCTAAGTGCATAGTTGTTCATTCGCCTTTATAACTTTCGTTAACTGCTCTCAACTTCCTTTGCCGTAAAATAATACCATAATGCTCACAGATGGCCGTATCTATGAAGCGGGGCTCTCTACGAAGTACGAGCACTGATATTGTTTCGCTTGGGTCACCTCATAGCATTCGAGAAGACATGGATTTAATTATAAAACTTTTTGTATTATGATTATGACTGTGAGAGGAACAAAAGCTTCATCTTCAGTCTCGAAAACATGCATTCCCACCATGCAAAATGGCAAACTCCACATCCAAAAAGTGAGCATCATCGCTCCCTAAACTCCTCGCTGATAAAAGCCTCTCTGGGCAATGGCAGCAGAGCAAAAATACAAAAGAAAGGAAAGCATAGAAGTACAAACACAAAGTATATCTCCAAAAGCAAGCAACCCCATCACTGAACGCCATCAACCCCGAGCCATCCAACAGCAGACCCGGCACTCATCCCATCACACCACCAATCTTCCAAAAAGTCATCGTCGGCAGACTCATCACCATCACACAATCAAATCCATCATCTCCTCTACCCAGCGCCAGCGCCAGGCAGACAAAATCAACTCAACACAATCCTCCAAAATCAAACACGCAGCAACGACGATTCTAAAAAGGGGATCTAATGGTATCGTACCAAAGAGGATCTTCTGGGCATGAGTGGCTGCCAAGCGAGCACTGGTGAGTGCTCTTGTTGCTCTCGACCCCTTTCTAAGTATCGATAATCGCCCTCGCACCATTTCAACTCCTCGGAAAACTTCTTGGCAACCCGTCTGGTTGCCCACTGACCATCATCGGACGGTGATGAGAGGGTCTTGAATCCGAGAAGTGGTGTGTTTGCCGCGGTGCGCTGCTCATCAGGCTGTCGATTCGAATATGCATGGCGAGAATGCACACTCGAGCCTGGCATCTCTCCAAATACTTCTGGGTAACCTGTGTAGGTACCAAATGATCATCGCTGGCGTTGCGAGGATCTTGTATCAAGAGCAGATGTGAGCAAGGAGCGCACCACTTTGAATGCCCAGCACGTTGGAGACTTGTGCCGGACATCGCGTGTCGTGGCCTAATCTCTCGTTCGCGATCTTGGTAGAGCGACGAGAGGTGGGCCGGTTGGAGAGGTTCTGCTGAGTCTCATTTGAGTGGCGAGGGTATGTTGGAGCAAAATGGTGTAATAGTGCTAACTCCATGAAGAAAGAGAACTGATTAGAAGAACGGCGAGCTCAGGATTGAACCACGGGGGCAGAAACCTGAAGTGGGGCCAGAGGCTTTGAAAACATGGCGCAAGCGGCGCGAGATTCAGCCAATGCTACGTTAATACCAGCCTTCGAATCTTCACCAGCCATCTGAACAAATTTTGACTGGGAGATATCGTTTTCTAAACGGGACATGGGAGCAGGCGATGGTCCAACGTTTTGCGAAATGCTGCCAGCTAGGGTTGATGGTGGTGATGACGATGATGATGCGAAGCTACTGCCAGACGTCGAAGCATTGCTTCCAGCAGAACTCGTTGATGATGTGAAGCTGCTGCCAGAAGTCGAAGCACTGCTTCCAGCAGAACTCGTTGATGATGTGAAGCTGCTGCCAGATGTCAAAGCATTGCTTCCAGCATGACTCGTCGATGGAGCACTGGAGGCGGGAGCATTGTTGGCAACGTTCGCAGGTGCGTTGCTCGTGGTGTATCCACTTGCCGATAGTCCATTTGGATATGAACCATTGCCCCACTGCAATACTTGACTTGAGAATCCCTTCGGCTGCTGGACTATCGGCTGCTGATACTGGAATGGGTTATTATTCGAAGGTTGCTGTGTGATGAAAAGTTCATGCTGAGCCAAGTTTGAAGCACCCGGATACATGCAACTCGGACCTGCAGATGAGACGACTAAGGACTATCAGCACGGCTCTTGTCAATGTCAGCAGCCAGAGATGAAAGAACATACCCTGCCCAAGGTGGCCAAAGCCGTCGTAATCCTCACGCGTGTCCATTGGGTCCTCCTGGTCTGCCTGGTCTGCCTGGAATGTTTCGAAATCGAAGGGCCCAATATGATTCCCACTACCTGGACGGTAACCTCGAGAAGTCCGGAGCGGAATATTATGCTCTCGTTTTGATAGAGGGGTCGAGATTTTTAAGGAGATGTCAGAAAGTCGCTTCTTGTAGCCACGCACGCCAAAATTGGGGTTGTGTCCCAAACGTCGCGGGTCTAGTAAGACTGCTGCTCTGAAGGTACACTTGCGTAGGCTCTTTGGCTTCTTGATGACTTTCAGGAATCCTGGTCTCTCTACGTGCAAACGGCTCTTCTCACAATTTCCCGCAACACGTTCAGCACCCATTGAGTATATCAGGAGTGTAGAAGTAGATGGGTTTTCAAGCACTGCAGCAATTGGCCAGAGCTGCAATGGAATGTTCTGTTGGGGTTCCTGTGAGTATTGTAATCTACTAATCCGAACCATTGCAGCTTACCTGAAGAGTAAGGGGTTCTCTGAGATAGCGGAAAGTAGTGCATTTGCTGCTGGTGAGGCCAACCTGAGAAACATTGTGTACAGGGTAATGGTTGGGGTTGTGGCAAATTGTGGTAGGTGAATTGGCCATGTCAGTGTCCATGTCAGTGTCCATGTCAGTGTCCATGCCAGTGTTCATGTCAGTGTCCATATTTTGGTCCTGTTGTGGCGCAAGTGCTGGTGGGGATTGAATGTTGACTGGGCTAACCGGCAATTGTGGCTGGACCGATGGGAAGGGCACGGAAGAAGAAGCTTGGCCTTGTCGACGAAGGCTATCCTTGTATGCTCTAGAGCGGGTGATCGAAGACATTGGCTGAAGACGCAACTCCTGTACTGCGGAGAGACTCTGAGAAGCAGGCGAGGTGGTTGTGGGAGGGGGCTTGGCCCAAGAAAGGACGCTCAGATGGCGAGATAAGGGACGAAGGGAGGGAATCTCAAGGCAAGAATGTGCAATTGCAAGTGCAAGAAGAATCAAGAGTGCGTGGTAACAAGTATGCTTGAAGGCAAGTGTCATTGTTGGTGGACTCTGGGTTTGAAAATTTGGGTGAAGAGGAAGAGGAAGAGGAAAAGGAAGAAGAAGAGGAAGAAGTTCGTCAAAGGTATCAAAAACTCGATTTGTGGGAATCGATAACTCGCTAGCGCTGCGTCTCTCGAGCTAATGATTGCCAGACTCGATTGAATTGCTGTTTCTTAGTCTTGAGGTACTTTGCTGCTGCGGAGTAGCCTTGTGCCGGTTACTTGGCTTGGTAATCCCGCTGGGAAAAGAGAATGAAATTGTACGTTTATCTATCGTCGTGATATCTTCAATTACTATTCCTTTATGCTAGAAGTCATACCAAGTTTAGTATACCCTGTTTCCCTAGCTATTTGGACTTTGGCGCTCACCAGGCTTTACGCGGCATTGTTTGTTATGAACTATTCACTTGGCTACGACCAACTCCAGCTTCATGGCTGCTGCGCCCCATCTTCTGATTCGTGCTAAGTTATAATGTATTTAACATTTAGAATTCACCGTTTGCATTCGGGAAGAGAAATGGTCGAGTAGGTAGGAAACGCCAACTTCTGGCTTTGCCTCAGCCAGCTAGATCTGCTGACTTGTAAAATGCTACACAGTTTTCTTACTACTTGTTTTCTTTATGTTATTATAGCTCGTGGTATACTTTTTAATAAGTTTTACTCTGGTAATAACATTTTTCGTCCGGGTTTGGTCAATAAAGGAGGTCTCGAGGAGGGTTGTCACGTGAGACGAGTTGACTTGAGACTTCAAGGGCCACCTCCATGGTGCTACCGCCTTGAACGTCTAGATTTTCAATCAATTGGGCTTTTTAGAGTATGAAGTCCACTTAGATTATTCCTATTACGGCATCATTCTGCAAAACCGGCTTTTCTGAATGATGAGCAGTCGACTATAGGTGTGAATGGCTCCCCTGATAGAAAAACTCGGAAATTAGACTTGCTACATAAAGTGTGAATTCAAAATTAGCACCAAACATCGTAATTGTTATGACTCATGAGAAGCGCAGGCTACTGCGAGCTATGTTATTATGTATCATGCTAGCCTAAGCAGAAAGATGATATTGGCGGAGACAGGCAAGGCGTAGTTTTCAAGAATCGTATAAGTAGATATGTATATAAGATACGCGCAAACAGCAAAGTCACACTCAACGAAGAAACAATATAGGAATAGGGTTTTCATGAACTGCATGGAGATACAGCCATATAATTTATTATCGGGATAGATATCATAGATTCGTAGACTCATGCGATTTCAGAGGGGGGAGACAGTGGTGTTCTCTAGGCTAGTTTTCCATCGCATCGTTCACATTTATTTCAACAGCAAAAGTTTACTTGACAGCAACTCGCACCATTATAGTAGAAACACAAATATGATATGCAAATTATACGAAATAAGCTGCTATGCATGACCTTGGTTCGAAACGACCATTTTGCCAGTGCAAAACGGCTCATTTGCAAGCCATGGAAGGCCGGCCATAGTGTTCGTAATAATGCTGGTTTTTCAAATATTAAACTCACGATGTGACTTGACGTTGTCCTTAAACACTTAATTTCAGGACGCAACTTCCTCTTCCCACTTTATTAGGTACTACTCACAGGCGCAAACCATAATCGTCGCCGACATGCATGTAGGCAGGCTATGTTACCTGGCCTCGGACTTAAGGTTGAAGACCTTGTACGAGCTTGAATCGGCAAGTAACTGCTATACTTAGGCGTCAGGTTGAAGAAATACAACTTGGTTTCGAGCCGCGGCCGTTAGCAGGTACTCCAAAACTGCAAATATCCAGGGCTGGTTTATTTATTCACCTTATGATAAGAAATGCAGGTGGGCACGACAAATTAAGCCAGTCTGAGGCTAGCTATAACTTGAGATCCTCTCGAATGCTGAGCAAGCCCGGATGCAAAGCAATATATAAAGGCATATTAGAATTATTTTGAAAAAGCTAAAGGGTATAGACAAAGATTATCAGACGAGTTCACTGGAGAAAGCCAGCTGGCAGCAGGCAATTTCTTAAACATAATTATAGTAGTTGATCTGCAGAAATCTACACATCGTATTAGGTATAAAATAGATATCTAGGAAGATTTCTATGTGTTTCGTCGCAAACCTGTGAATGAACCTCTCTGTTGACAGTAGATTTATACTTGACAGCAAGCCGCTGTTATTCTAATATAATCTTGATAGGGTTTTCCTAGAAGATTACCTGCGTCCAAAAGTATATAACATCCTTAGCTTCAAGGTATCAGGATTTCAAAACCAAAGATACCTAGATCCCACGAAGTAAACTGGAGTATATTGACATGCAAGCCATTATCCACCATAAGAAACGTTGCAGCTAGTAGTATTTATACATATGCCTCCCTCAAGAAACTCGGAGTAGAAACTCGCAAATATCCCGTCTTCAGCCCCGAGAAGTGAATATGCAAAACTTGACATAGGGATTTCTATACTATGTTTGCTATAAAAGAACCCCCAAGACTAGGTAAAGATCCCGCAAGACATAGAATGACAGCAGTCAAAGCCACAAAGAAGAGCCAACTGCTTCCCGTGAAGAACTTTCACCTCCCTACTAATTTCGGGCCCCTAGACCTTGTGAATATTAATAGAGTCAAGACGTGTAATCTGGAGCTTATGGTCGTTGTTGCGGAAGTAACTTTCAGGGCGTGGTACAATTTCATACCATCTGGCATCCGAACTTTAGAGATACAACCGTCCGAGTTCCAAAAATGGCAGAGCAAGGCATGATTGCGTAGATGGTACGGCTCGTCCCCCGAGAGAATCCAAGTTTATAGATTATTCGTCGCAACTCCGTGACTGAATCGTTTCTCTGACAGCATAATCTCACTTAAGAGCAAAGCTGAATCAAACAGGTAATCTCAAGAAGGGGTATCGGAAATAATTCCAGATACTGCCCCAGGTCTAAACGAGACGGGTAGCGCCGCTCAAGTCTTTGCTGACCTTGGCCTCTATGTTGTACAGGTTGTCGTTAATGGTTCTACCACGTTTGGTGGAAAACTCGGTGCATATATACTGTTTTCCACTATGGTATAAAGTGGGTTTTATACACGGCGAGGTAGAGAACGAAGAGAGTGAATATCATTTTTGGATACTTGATTGCAAAGCGGAGGGAGATGTTTATTTTGGTGGTTAGGAGGCGAATATATAGAATAGTACGGAGTGCTGCTCGATACAGTATAAATGACTTCCAAGCACACCCCAGTTTGTCTTTCAAGGAAAACACTACCGCAGAGAAACAATTCCAGGAAGCGGATAACGCGCTCAAACATATACCTTGCCCGGATTTAGCGGTTCAACGTGCATCATTTGGCCCAATGTTTATTAACTCGAGAATATCGAATATCGCATAATCATCGCAACTCAACGAATGGTTGTTTTCCTTGACAGCAGAATCCTACTTGATAGCACTTTATAAACGCTTTAAAACTTCAACCCAATTAGCAGCTCTATTTCGAAAGGACAACTTCACTCATAACACCGGACTTACCTTTATAAGAACTTGAAGTATAGACGCGGGGTATTCGCTGCGACTGAGTTCTCAGCAATAGGGGATGCGACTGAGTCTCCAACACCAGGGCTTGACGCAATGCTAGGACTGCTGAGTCTTCTCATCTTGAAACTTGTAAGGCTATACTTGCTGCACCTTTTATAGCCTTCGCAATACATGAAACCGGGAACTTAACTATATACTCAAGCCAGAAAGCTGATCCTCCGATACTGAGAGTGAATCACCCGTCACACGTACCACCTGGACTAAAAACAAGACAAGGGAGTAGCGTATATAAAACACTCCCAGCGACCATGCCAAAGGTTAAGAACAATGGAAAGCTAGCCGGAGAAACCCAATCGACCACTAGAGAGTCGACACATTACGCTTAATCCCCATATCCTATCCCACGCAGAAGATCTCAAAGCACACCTACACCACCGACACCGCTTCACTCAATAAACCGTAAGTAAAGTAAAAAATCATCGCAACTCACCCACCACCGTCTTTCTTTTCCTTGACAGCAACTTTTAGTAATAACAACTAACCTCTCAACAGATAGCTCACTAACTGACCGACTGACTAATTAACCAATTCAATACTCTCAAACTCTCCAGCGCTATTTCGGTGTTTAATTTCTATTCTTCATTAATCTTAACAAGTAGAGCAAAGATTCCTGCAGCCTTAGAAATCAACGCAAACTGCTCTACTACAAACCACTCTACTCAACACTATGCTTTAAATACCTACTCGACCATCTTGCATGCATGTAATGACTCAACAGATAACTTCCGTGTCCGGACCCTAGGGACTTATTTTAAGTTTTAAGCAGCTTAATACTCCAGAATCCATACTATTTCAAAGGCCCCCATTCACTTATTCGTTCACTCAAGCCCACCTCCACCTCCACCCCACTCCAGTTCCTAAATAGTACGGAGTCAAGGGCTCAAGTACGGAGCAGGCGGGAGGGTTTAAAAGGTAGAGGTGAATCAGGTGATTAAGATTTACCTTACAAAGTAAGGTGCGGGATCGGAGGTAAAAACCCTCAGAGTCACAGGAAGCAGCCTACTAGTGTCTACTAGACTGACTGGAAAAACATTACTCCATAGGCTGAATATAGGATACGGAGAAGCCTCGGTATGGTGGGGGTGAGAAGTTACAGTAAATCACCTGCCACGCAAGTTAGTCACTAGAATTGACCCAATCCCATTCACGAGGCAATAGGATTTTTAAAAATGTGGAAATGCAATGCACAGAATTCGCCCAATAAGATCTACGCGATGTATTTGCTATCAATCTCTAACTACATTTCATCATGCCTTGTAAAATATTTATGCCTGGTAATTCGATGCACTAACATTACCACCTCTCCCGGTCCAGTTGACGTGAATGTTCTCACCCTCCTTGTACTTGGCGTTGGCGAATTCAGGCTTGATCTTGAAGGTGTGGGCACCAAAGTAATCTCTCTGGGCTTGTAGGAGGTTGGCGGGCAAGTCCTTGGTACGGTAACCATCGAACCAGCTCAGGGCGGTAGAGAAGGCAGGGGTTGGAATACCGAGCAGAGCGGCCTTTGAAACCACGTCTCTCCATCCTGGCTGCGCCTTGTGGATGGCCTTGTTGAAGAAGTCGCTGAAGAGGAGGTTCTGGAGGTCATCGTTTTCGCGGTAAGCAGCTGTGATGTCCTTGAGGAAAACAGAGCGGATAATGCAGCCTCCACGCCACATGAGGGCGATGGATGGCTTGTTAAGCTTCCACTTGAATTCCTTGGCGGCCTGTATTTATGTTAGAAAGCTTTTGAAGACAGAAGAGGGCAGACATACCTCCTGCATGAGCATGAAACCTTGGGAGTAGGAAATGATCTTTGATGCATACAAAGCCTGCTCCAAATCCTCGAGGAACTGCTCCTTGTTGCCTTCAAACTTGGTGGATCGGCCAACAAATGAAAGGACCTTGGAAGCATCGGTACGCTCGGCTTTGATGGAGGAGAGACAACGAGCGAGAACGGATTCGGCAATCAAAGTGACGGGCATTCCGAGGTCGAGAGCATTGATAGCTGTCCACTTTCCGGTTCCCTTTTGTCCTGCAGAATCGAGAATCTTCTCGAGAAGAGGAGTTCCGTCATCATCGTTGTAGTACATGATATCGCGAGTGATTTCGATGAGGAAAGAGTCAAGAACACCCTTGTTCCATGTTGTCAAGACATCACCGATTTCCTTGTCCTTCATGCCCAGACCACGCTTCATGATATCGTAGGCCTGATACTATTAGTTAGCGAAACTAATTACATGTGCCGGATGAACGTACCTCGCAAATCAGTTGCATGTCACCGTACTCGATACCGTTGTGCACCATCTTGACGTAGTGACCAGCACCATCATCACCAACCCACTCGCAGCAAGGCTCGTTGTCGCTCTTGGCAGCAATGTCTTGGAAGATGTTCTTGATGAATGGCCAAGCCTCCTCGTTTCCACCGGGCATGAGGGAAGGGCCGTATCTGGCACCCTCCTCACCACCGGAAACACCGGTGCCGACGAATCGGATACCCTTACCTGCCAGGTACTTTGTTCGACGGTTGGTATCGGGGAAATGTGAGTTACCTCCATCAATGATGATGTCGCCCTTATCGCAGTGGGGGAGGAGAGTCTCGATGAAGTCGTCGACGGGCTTACCCGCCATGACGAGGAGCATCATACGGCGGGGTTTCTTGAGCTTGCTGACGAATTCTTCGATTGACTTGGCACCTTCGATGGATTTTCCCTTGGCCTCGTTGGCAATGAAGTGGTCAACCTTGCTGACAGTTCGGTTGAAGGCGATGACATTGTATCCGTGATCGGCAGCGTTGAGGATGAGGTTCTGGCCCATAACAGCCAAGCCGATGAGGCCGAAATCTCCCCTGGGGACATTGTCAGTTTTGGAAGCAGATGAGATGGTATCCGGGGGTCCGCGCGCAGTGCCGCCAATGTTGATTCTGGCAAGACGCTGCTGCGCGCTGCACAGGAGAGAAAACGAGAGTCAACTTGATTATTTTGAGATTAGGAAGGGAAGAATGCGCTTCTAATTGCTGCGTGAATTACATGTCTTGGGGATTTGTAAAAGGTGAAGGTGGAGAAGTGGTGGTGGTGGTGGTGGTGGTGCAGCAAACTTTGATGACGGTAACGATGGAGGGGTAATGTTGAGATGAGGGAAAAATCGGCACTTACGTTGGCTCGCTCATTGTGATGATGGTGGGGTGGTGGAAGGGAGAGGATGTCCTTGTAGGAGGATGGTATAGATCTGAACTTCTGCGGGAAGAAGTTTTGAGGAAGGATGGGTTTGAGGGGGAAGGAAGGAAGAAAGAAGAAGAGGTTCTCGAGGAGTTGACGGGAAGATCTTTTGATTGCTGTTCTCGTTTCTGTTTCCTGCTTAGTAGGCAAAATGTCAATTAGACCGGGTCTAGACGGAGAGAGATGCGACATTTTGAGTCTCACTCAACTCAACATACCGATATAATCATGCAGAAAAATCACACTACAAGGCATGAATATATTCGCGAATAGCATTTTAACAACCGGCTACGTTTATACTTTATTATGCCATTCCTCCTCATCCTTTTCCTCATCAACGGTCCTCCGAAATCTCCACAATATGCTTCTGGCTGAATAAGTGATCCAAACAAATACCCCCACTTCGGCCCTTTCATCCCACCAAATCAGGCACCAGGGTCCATCCTTCAGGCTTAAACTTTTAGCTCATGTGATCAACCCTCCTGATCTATCCTGTCGGCGTTAATATTATTCCGTCAAGTATTTTGTCTGATTCTGGGTCGCGCCGCCAACACCATTGCAATTGCCATTCCCATTGCCGTCCCATCGTCATCTACAACCAACCCCAACGTCGCAAGACAATCGATACACAACGCTCTATTGAGTCCAGGGAACCAGTGCGTCAATACGCAAAGGTACGTCTCAACGACTTCTACCAAATAACAAAAGACCACCAATTCATCATGTCCTATCCCCCACCTCCAGGTCTTCCTCCCGCCTCCTCCTCAGTACACCCCTCTCTCCCAGCACGCCCACCACCCTCAACACTCCCTCCCCGTCAATTTCAAAATGGAGCTTCTCGCCCATCCGCCCCAGGCTTCGCGCCTCGATCCGTAGCTTCGGCACAACCACAACCCTCTTACAACAACTACGCACCACAACAATCCTATCCCCAACAACAACAGCAACAACAGTATGGCGCCTATCCACCCCAATCCCAATCCCAGGACGCCTCCTACGGCGCAGCCCCTCAAATCCGCAATCCCTTCGCGCCTCCAACCGCTGGCCCAGCTAGACAAACATACGAAGAAGACCCCGACATGGCTGCCCAAATAGCCCAGTGGCAATCCGCCTACGCCGCCCCCATCTCTAGCGCTCCCCAAACCTCTACATCTGGCTACACGGGCCCAGTGCGTCGCGACCCCTCCGCACCAGGCCAAGCGACTTCCTCAAATGCCGCTCCATTGGGCGGGCGAGGAGAAATGTCATCCGCAGCCATGAGTTCCGCCGCGAACGTTGACAGCGGCGTTGCGAACATCGTCGCGGACAGCAAGGACCCGAGTCAGAAAACCGTAGTGCGCTCAGGAGGAGGAACGACCTGGACCGACGGCTCGCTCCTCGAATGGGATCCCTCACATTTCCGCCTCTTCGTCGGCAATCTCGCGGGTGAAGTAACGGATGAATCTCTCTACAAAGCGTTTAGCAGATGGCCTAGTATTCAAAAGGCGAGGGTGATCAGAGATAAGCGGACTACGAAGAGTAAGGGGTATGGATTTGTAGCATTTTCGGATGGAGATGAATTCTTTAGTGCCGCGAGGGAGATGCAGGGGAAGTATATTGGGAGTCATCCGGTTTTACTGAGGAGGAGCACGACGGAGATTAAGGCTGTTACACCGCGAGATAATAGAAAGGGAAAGGGAAATAAGGGGAAGAATAACAAGGGGAAGGATGGGGATAAGACTGGGGCTGGGGTGCAGAAGCCTGGAAGCAAGACGAAAGGGGGACTGAAGGTTTTGGGATGAGCGGTGATCAGAAAAGGTGTGGTAGTTGGACCTTGGAGTTGGGGAGTTGGTGCAATGGTAGCCTTTTCAGCTGATGCATACTCGAGGCTTGTTATGGCGGATAGCATTAATATCAGGGAGATAATACAGCAAAAAGAATAAAAACCACTGAATACAACTCAAAATATCCATGACTTTATAACAAACGGAAAATATGACCTTACCCTGCTTGCTCGTAGCCAATTGCAGTACTTGCATCAATATATTGCATTGAAGCGAGTGATGTTGTCAATTTAACCACACCACACTCAACTCCTCAGCAAAAGTATATTTCCAACAATGCCATGTCATGCTATGCCATGTCGCACGCAATTTCCGCCATTGGTATCTCTACGAACAGATCCCCTCTGTGATTCTGAATATTCTGAATCCTCCATGTCTCGAAAGCCGCACATGCCGAATGGTGACGTAGGTAAACATAGAAAGATAAGCTGCGCTTACTCCAAGTATACATAAAGCATCGAGGATGCCGAGATACCAGCGTTAATTACCTACCTAGATACAAGTACCTTGGGGTGACAAGGAAGTGAATCCTCCCGTATCACCAGTCCTTTTGTTTGCCCTTTCTGCTACTCTACTCGCTTTCCTTTTCTGCACAACTTCAACTCCTTCCATTCCATATTGTGCAAGCTTGCTCTCCCCAATTCCCAATCCCCAACCCCTCAATATGCCGTCCCGCCGCGATACCATGGGGTATCTCCCAATCGAAGACTATGGTCTAATTGGCAACTTGCGAACATGCGCCCTGGTAGGAATAGATGGCAGTATTGATTTCATGTGCTGGTATTTCCCCCTCCCCTCCCCTCCCTC
>QGMF01000735.1:0-18679 GCA_007821475.1 Lachnellula arida
CGATAGCCCGCACACAATAACCCGCTCACCCCCTCCCCTCTCCTGCCCTGCCCTGCCCTCGGCTCCGTCACAGCCCGCAAGATCCCGCACATCAAAAAAGATGCAACCCGTTCCCGCGAGTTCACAAACCGCGCGTAGAGTCCGCGCCCTGCTCCGCTATCCCCGTACTCGCACTCGTACGCGCAGCCGGGCCAGATCATCCGATGTGCGGGTTAAGAGGGCCACGAGATCGAAACCCTTCTCCTTCTCCTTCTCCTCTTGCACGAAATTTTATGTCTGGAGTGCCCGCTCGAGGTCGGCGAACTTCTTGCTCCGCTTTCGTCCCGGCGGACGTGCTCGGGTTCGGGTTCCAGTCCTCGGCGGGCGGTGTAGAGTTTTGCCGGGGCAGCTAGAGGTGTAGATGATGCGGGGCGTGGGGCTTGATGGCGGCGGTTGTGCCGTTGGTATATGGCGGGGCCAGGGAGGCGGGCGGTGGGGGCGAAGAAGAAGAAGAAGGGTTATTAATTAAGGAGGCTTGGTGGATACGGCTGTGAGGCTAGGGGGGTCCGGAGTGGATTGGATTAAACTGCGGCGTCGAAGGCGTGGGAGCGGTCATGTCGGGACGATGCGATGGCGAAATCTAGCTGCGAGGTGTACTGTAGGTGGAGAAGTCGTGGTGGAGTTGGGTGGCTTTGGCTTGTGAGCGGACGGACGACGCTGCGGACGAGAGAAGTTCGGAGAGGATGTAGGAGTCTAGAAGCCATTGGCGGCGGTGAGGATGATTTTTTATGCCATGTTTTGTTTGGATTGGAATTGGAATGCGTGTAGATGTAGGAGAGACTTGAGCGGGAGGTAGGTTTAAAAATGATAGTAAGTATTGATGGGATATAATCAGTTCTCAGGAGATGGCCTGAAACTTCAACGGCGATAAACTTAAATCCAATGTAATGCCATGATGAGCTAGGATTTTACGTTTTAATACTCCGTAAAAGCGCGGTGAGATTAAGCACCATCAATTGATAGCTGGGACATTCATACGTCATGAAGCAAGTAAGATGCATACCGTATCTGCAAGTTAGACTGTGTAAGCAACGCGGCATTAGCTAATAAGGGAGGAGATGTTTCAACTGACAGCGAAATGCTATCAGTGTTAATTTATTTTATCAAGTGGTGTTGTTCCAGCGATTCCGTGAATGTGCTTTAGGGGAGGGGCTCGGCTCGGGAAATCGGATACATATAAGAACAATTTTATTTCCAGCTCACTGTGTAGAGTTGTGTTGTGATCCGGCCGCCGGTAAGTCCTTCTTTTTCCACCAGCAAGTAAGTGTCAGTTCTGCGGTATCTATACCGGAGTCTCCTTTATTGAAATCAAGAAGAAATGCCCATGTATTGAGCGCCGGGCTGTGAGATTTCAAGGCATTTGGACGGTAGCGAATGGCGCCGGGTTTTCTCATAACTTGGCGGCTTAGGCGCACGTAGAGTAGCGATGTATTAATATATCTGCAGATGATTGTGTTTAGACACAAGAGTTGGGTGTTGTAGGAATAAACATGCTGAGGAGGTTATGTGGAGGCTCTAGATGCGCAGACTGGCTTTCAAGGCTGCTATTTTGTATGGATTAATGGTAGATATAGGTACCAAAGGAGGATTCCTCGAACCCTAAATAGTCATTCTTCCTAGTGTCGTGCGTGAGGAGAGGAGCTGAAGTAACGTGATTTTATTGCCAGGGCAGCTTCTCCTGGCTCCTCGGGGTCCTTGCTAGGTAGCGAATCAAATTTCCTATAATTTTCCTAGAACTTCAGAAGAAGGATATATCAGGACTGCGACCTACCCTAATAATACACGCAAGTGCTTACTTATATCCAAACCATACCCACCTCATCACTTCCCCTTTCGCCGACGATTCATATCCGTAAAACACAGTACTTTTATCTCCCCGCCCCTGCCCTACCTAATCCCTAGAACCCCCCCTCACAATCTCCCAATCCTCTCCATATTCCACCCCCTAATCCTCTCCCCATGCCTAATCAACAAAACCGGCACCGGAACGATGGCCAGCGCCAGGAACGCCAGCAGGGAGTTTCCCCACCCCAGTCCGAGCGCCCGGTACAAATCAGGCGCCGCGAGCGGCAGCACGGCAGCCATGACCGAGCGAACGACGGTATTGGCAGCTAGTGCAGAAGCGGCGTAGAGCTCAAAGGCGTCTACGGAGTACGACTGTATGCTGACCTGGGAACAGGGTCAGGAATGCCAACGCGAGCGAGTGAGGCGAGAGAGGAATGAGAGACGTACGAAGATTAAACAATTGCCCATGCCCATGATGCCGGTGCCTATTATGGGCATAATCCAGTGTATGCGTTTCTCCGCGCTCCATCCGTACCAGAAGAGTCCAACGGGCACCAGCATGCCTCCTACGATGCACAGCGGCAGTCGGTACTCGGGCTTCATCTCGCTGCTTCCGCTCTTCTTCGTCATGCGCCGCAATATCTCATCGCCTAACCGCGCATAGCTCATCTGGCCCATGAGAAACCCTAGACCGACGCCCAAGTAAGACAAGCCTACAATACTGCTGCCGAATCCATAATTATCCTCAAAAACCCGTGTCAAGGTAGTGAAAAGGAGGTAGAAGTAAGCATAGACGAGACCCATGTAGATCGACAGCGTGAGTACGACAGGTGAATAGATGAGGATTTTGATGGCGCGGCCGATGCTGTGCTTGAATTGGTCGCTGTCGGATAGGCCCTTGTCGTATTTAGAGCGTAGGTTCGTGTTGCCGGTAGACTTGCGTAGACGGGCGGCTTTGCGGGCGAGGAGAATGGGAGCGTATGATTCGCGCCAGACGATGAAGCAGATGATACTTACAGTTCCGGCCTATGGGGAGCTTTAGTTGGCATCTGAGAAGGGTAGGAGGGGAACGTACACCCATGGCCAGTACCCAGAATACCCATCTCCACTGCGAGGTCTCGGGTTAGCGTTGCTTGGCCGAGATAGATAGGCGCTTGGGAGCATTTAGATGTCTCGGAGCTCCGGAGACATTCATCAAAACATCCAATCCCCCAAGAGTAGGTATATGAAGAGGGAAAGCTCGGAGAAGTAACTTACTCCCTTTGCGGCTGACAGGAAGCCACCGCTCACAGGACCGATCACCGGGCCTAGCAGTACACCGAACGTGAACATTGCCATAGCGAAGCCACGTACTTCCTGCCGAACCATATCGGCAATAACGCCTCCAGCATTAGTAAGAGGCACAGAGCCGAAGATGCCCTGCATCAGCCGGAACCCAATCAGCATGTTCAGGTTCGAAGAAACGCCACATGCAATGGTAAATACCAAGAAACCCACGAGACCGAGATGCTGCATATATAGCCGTCCGTAGATTTCAGACAGAGGAGCAAACACAATCGGTCCCGTCGCGAGACCGAGTACGAAGATAGTCACGACGAAGGAAGCGAGAGTGGTGTTTGTAGAGTTGAATTCTTGCATGAGTGCTGGGACGCCGGGAGCGAACATGGAGGAGGCAAGGCCAGAGAGGAAGTTGGCGGCGCTGACGAGCATGATGTGTGTCCAGCGCTTCAGGGAGGGCCAGTTCATTGGGTTCTCGGGATCATCTGGGCCTTCCCAGTCAACGATGTTGGTATCTTCTGCGTGTTCTGGTG
Organism: Lachnellula arida; assembly: GCA_007821475.1. Taxonomy (NCBI): domain Eukaryota; kingdom Fungi; phylum Ascomycota; class Leotiomycetes; order Helotiales; family Lachnaceae; genus Lachnellula; species Lachnellula arida. The sequence goes on from QGMF01000735.1 coordinate 3,636, forward strand.
GGATGGAACGAGAGTGTGTTCTCTGCACTGCTTCGATGTCTGCTGTATCACAGCCATCTATGCTGCATTTTTCTTGACCAGCTGACATGTCATTTTGTCGAGATGTGATGGAAGAGACTCCAGTTGAATCCGAGAACTCTTTCCTTGTGTGGCATTCCGACGCATCCTTTTGGTTCGAACTTTGCTTCAAATCGAGGCTAGATCTTCCATCTACGACTTCTTTTTTTTCTTGTATAGTATTCAGATCGTTCGCTTGTTTCTCAGCATCTAACATCTTGAAGTGCTAGTACAGAAAGTGGAGACTAGGTAAACTAACATACAGACCAAAGAGTGGAAAGAGAACTGCGACAACTCAACGCCTTTATATTTAACAGAAAGACAGAAAGACCGTATGTACTTAACTATTAAAAAGTTAACGTATAGCAAAACTATACGAGGAAAAGAAAAATAATAATAAATACCCATGCTCGTTCTCCTTCATCTGGTTGGCGCTTGCCTCAGTAAGGTTAAATTCGCGATGCATGAAAGTGTCTGTCACTCGATAAGTGGTCAGCAACATACCGAGTTTATCCAGACCCATCCCAATTGGATTTGCTTGCCATCTTTTCAAGTAGTTCAACATTGCAGATCCCAGATACCTAGTTTTTCGAGAAATGCCCCTATTGGTGCCGTGTAAAGTGGGATGCTCATAGGGTAGGATTCATGTAAGCATTGCCTTATTATTCAGCAGATTCCGCACTCTTCCGCACGCCATAGAGATTTATAAATCGTTTCAATGGATAATGTTCCGCTTCTTGCGGCACATCAGATTTTGAGCTTGTGAGAACAGTTCTCGAGAAACTTCTCGCCGGTTGTAGTGATTACTATACTAGAGCTCTTATTCCAGATCTGAATTAGCTGAGAGAACAACGGCATTTGGAAGAAAGTAAAGTGATTTTGGTTTAATGAGAGGAAGAAGCGCATGGGAGTCCTGCCAACGATTAAAACGAATTCGGAAAACCAGACAGAACATAGCACGCATGAGCTAGTGCGCGGGTCTTGTACGTATAAGAGGGTGCTCTTTCTCGCTCTCTCCCCCCCTCTCTTTAGTTTCAGTACTATATACAATGTGCCCCTATACCTTGTCCTTAGCTCTTCTAAGTCCTCAATATTCTGGTAGTACTTTTACTAACTTTGGCGATGAAATGAAACACGAATACAGTATAAATTGAAATGAGGAAGATCTTGAAAGATTTGAATAGTACTATGATACGCCACTTGACGCAAAAACTCAAGGGCAAAAGCGAGTCGACGACTAGTAAAGTATGGAAACAATCTCGTAACATCAAGTTTATCATTCTTAGCTCTTTATTCACGCAGACTGATGCCATTTGAAAGACCACAAATATTCGCACGCTGCATCCGCAGCTTGTGATTGGGGTGAACTGCTCGAACCTTTCGTTCGACAATTGGCTTCGAAACTCGTTTCCGCATGCCAAACCCTGCTGGTACCTACAAAGCACCATATGCGGCCTGCAAGCTCTTGCGCGTCAATACCAATGGCCCATAACCATATATTCGTGACCGTATATTGGGTCATCCATCCAAGATGAAGCACCTGGAGGCACCTGCAACCAGCTTCCAGAAATGGAGCATGCGAGATTTGCAATCCACCCCGCCTATTCATCCAAATCCTTCTCCTGCTATGCGTGGCGTAATATCGTAGTGCCCTTGATCCCAGACTTCAGCTCGTAGTGCAAATCCCGATTCAAGGCCGGCTCGTCTCTTGCTTCGCTTTGCATCAGTCAAGCCTTTGAGTTCTTTCTCCAAGCCTTCGATGGCTGCTACAGCACTTGTCAGCACTCAACATCTCTTCTGCGCCCCCCGTGCTCCACAACCGCTCACCAGTCTTCTGCGCCCTAATCTCGCCTTTCTCCAAATAAACCCACCCCCAGTATGCAACCTGATACGTAAACGTAGCCATAAGCAGGACCTTGGCGATTGGCCGCGAGAAGGTCTTGTAAAAGCCAATCTGTATCCATTGTTAGCATATCACTCTCCGTCAACAGCAGCTCTTTTCTTACATGTGGTGAGACCTCTTTCTCTGGAACCTGACTGGAATTTGCCCTCGTCTGCATTTGCAGCAACCTAGCAGGCCGGAGCCTCAACGTTCTCGAAAGTGAGTTCATCCTGACTGTCGTACAGATATCGTGTTGGGCGCGCGTATAGACAGAAGTTCAGACGATGAGGTTTGAAGCTTGGGTAGCCCCCAACCTTAAATTTCCCCGGCTAGCGCCGGCGCGGAGCCGTCATCCCTGAATGCACTCTGGCCTCGGGCTCTCCTCATTTCTATAATAAGTACAACTTGTCCTCTCTTTCACAGTACTTTCCCCTATCCTCCTACAACAAACCCAAATCAGAGAAAGACATCTGCCTCTTCAGCTCAACGTAACCGTTGCACACAAACAAACACAATGGTATGATTCCACGTTTACTAGAGACATATTGGCGCATATACTGGAGTACGAATGCAAGAACTGACTTCAATCAGGCGCAAACCCCAGAACAACGCAAACGCAACGCCAAATTTGCCAAAGAGCAGTCGGCCAAGCGGGGCAAGCCTGCGAGCGAGATCAAGAAGAAGCAGGATTTCAAGAGCCCCATTTCGCCGGTTTGGTTGGGTGAGTTTGTCTCCAGTGTCACGGAGGATGGTTATGGTTGGGGAGGTTTATTGGGGACTGGGAGATGTATGGGGAGTTATATGAGGATAGGGGCTAATGTGTTTGTGATCTATAGTTATCCTTGGATTTGTCGTCTTCGGCGGGTTGATCTTCGAGCTATTGAGCAGGATCTTCTTTCGGTGAAGAGGCATCGAGGGGATGGGAAATTTAGAGGCAGATATGGTGGGCGAGGCATTACATTGAAGGACTTGCGGAGTGGAGATCGAGCCAAGGCGGAATCGGACATATCACGTCTATATCGACCATAGACAGGACAGATGTACTTATATACACCACAAAAGCACGCAGGGAGTTTGGTGGATTTCTATGGGACTGAATTCAAGGGACTGCAAACATTTCTCCGATCTAAGCTCCTATGTTGTGCGTGAAACGGGAAGCAAATTGATATCAACGTCGGAAATTTGGGACTGTTGAAATAATAAGACTTTTGATACCTTTATGCGCCCAAACCACGTCTCTTGCCTCCTTGCTCATGCTTCATTCTCACCCCCGCGTCGAATTGTCTCTCCAGGTCGTTCTGCACCTTTTCTAGATCCACTTCTGCACTTACCTTGTGAGAAGAGCCAGCCCCGTTCGTCTTGCCGGCCCCAAGGAGTCTCATAAACTTGTCCTTCCTCGCAGCATCTCCACTCAACGCATCAGGATTCCACTGCTCCGCACCAGTTGTATGACCATTACTCTCCTCAGTCTTAGCCCTCTTGCTATCCCCATGACTGAAAGAGCCCCCCTTTCTCTTCTTCGAAGCCTTCGCAATCTTCTCCAGCCTCCTCGCCTCTCGTTTCTCCAACTTCTTAGCCTCCTTCTTGATAGCATAACCCGCTTTCAACCTCGCCCTCCGTTCCTGCTCAGCGGGATCCGCCCTGCGGGCCTCTATCATAGCCTTCTTCTCAGCTCGCTTCGCCCTCCGCTCTAATTTCTCCTCAATTGTCTCGTCATCCCTCTTTCTGTTCCGCTTCAGGATACCAACAGCAGCGAGTGTCTTAGGATTGCCTTCCGCGATGTTCTTCTCGAGCTTAGCTTTGCGTTTCAAGTCGAGCTTCACGCGGTGCTGCTCCTTCTTGACGCGCTTGGCGATGTCCTCTTCGCTGACGATGTTCATGTTGATCTTGGGGGCGTTGGGGGGTGGGTTGTACTTCTTGACTTTCTTCTTTTCAGTGGGTTCGGAGGAAGACTTGCTCTTTTTGGCGTCAGGTTGGCCTTCAGCGGGTTCTTCTGCTGGGCGCTTTGACTTTTTGGATTTTGGTGTGGCCTCCTTGGTCTCTGCCTCGTCATCAGAGTCTGAGCCTGAGTCTGAGCTGGAGTCCGAATCGTCGGAGCCGTCTTCTTCTTCAGCTTTATCATCAGAACCAGATTCTTCTTCCTCATCAGTCATCTCCCCCAAGATCTCCCTCTTAGCTTGTTCCGGGTCAAAGAGCACACCCGCATGAGCAGCTTGCTTCTTCTTCACCTTCAGCGCTCGGTTGAACTTCTTCTGCTCCTGTTGTTTTCTCCTCAACGCCTTCGCAGCAGCCCTCTTATCTTTCTTATGTTTGTTAATCCTGTCCTGAATTCCCTTGTCATCCAACTCCCACAAGGCAATGAAATTCTCCTCTCCCTCCGGAGTCTCAATACCTTCCGGTAGAACAGGCTGAGGAGGCACATTTTTCGGGTTCAGGGCTGCGAGTTTCTGCTGTTGTTTCTTGCTCAGCTTCTTCGGCTGACCTTGCGAGTTGAGGATTTGTCCCTGGCGTTCTGGATTCACATTGGGTGGGGGGACGACACCAGCTTCTCTCGCAGCTTTTGCTTCCTGAGACCTCTTCCATGCCTCCTTACTCTTAACCGTGCCATTCTCAAGAACAATCACCTCCCCACAATTGAACATCTTGCCGCTCGGGTCATGCTTAGCAGCTAAACGCTCAGCTTGCCTCACCGCTTCATAGCGGATCTTGTTGCGCTCCAGGTCGATCGCGCGCTGGGTATTGCGGTCTTTGTTCTTGTTGTATTTTTCGGTATTTTTGGTCTACCATTTCAATAATCAATCAGCCTTGCTCTCTTTTAGCTGGGAAGGTGGGAACGCACCTCACGCCGGTGCTGAGCAGCATTTTCCTTTCGCTGTCTCTTCGCGTCTGCCTTTATCTTCTTCTTTTCTTTCTTTGCTGCGAGTCTGATCTGGCGTGCGATTTCTTTTCTCTCCTCTACGCAGATCGTTAGATTTTTTTTTAAAGCTCAACCAGCATGAATTGACAGAGCCGTACCTTTTGTCGCACCAATAACTTTCGGAGGCCTAAGCCCCTGAACTTGTTCTCCAGTGTCGAAAGATTGCTTTTCGTTCACATCCCCAAGGGAAATGAAGTTTGTGTCCGCCATGTTTGTGGTGGATTGGCACTTGAAAGAAAGAGTTGATGTTGTGGGGGATAATGAAATGGCGGAGAAATTTTATTAGACCACGACCACCAGTTCTGCGATAACGATAAGAGATCAGCGGTCACGTGCCGACTATCATTTTCAAATCAGCTCAGTGCCAACTGGAAGGTTTGACTGTTTTTCGAAGGCTACTTTACAATGCTTGGAAAGCTGCAGTAGGTTTGTTGGTTTGGTTTCGTCAACAGCAGCGAAGATGAGGGAGATGTTTTGTAATAAATTTCATGTCATCATCTCAATGAAGACTGTTCTACTATCTATTGTAACCTTCATGCCCTTCCAGTACCATACTCGCCATGCAATGCTCCTTGCGCCAGGGATTCCCACCCCTATATGCTCCGTTATGAACCTTCCTGTACACCGTGTTCCTCTTCAACCTTGGGCTTCTTTTTCTTCTTCTTAGGCTTTACGACTTCTGCCGTCATGGAACTCTCTCCCTCGCCTTCATCCATAACGGCCTTCTTAGCTTTCTTTTTCTTCACTACTGGCACCGTACCATCGGCATCAACAGTCTTTGGCTTTTTCTTCGTCTTTTTCTTGACAACAGTACCCTCGAGAGACACTCCCTGAGCAGCTTGTATCCGCTCGTTAGCCCTCTGCATCTCCAATCGTAAACGTTCAACTTCTTTCATCGCTTTTGCCATCTCGGCTTCTTCTCGCTGTTGGGCCTCAAAGTCGTCCCGCCCGTTACTAGACCCATCACCTTCAAGAGAAAATGTGCCAATGTGACTTGAATCGACTTGGAGCAAAGAATGCTTCCCTTTTGGTTTGGGTCGCTGAGAAGCTCCTTCGAGACTTGCTTCTGAATCATCATTCTGTGGTGTTGAGGTCCCGCTGGTCCCTAGTGTTTCATCCGCTGCGACTTGGATTCTGTGACGGACTTTTGAAACTTTTGGTTTCTTTGGTGGAGATGTGCTCAGTTTTGTCTTCTCAAGGTCTAGTTGCATTATTGGGATCGCATCCAGGTCTAGATCGGGCCCATTGTTGCTTTGAAGGATGTTATGTAGAGGCGTCGATCTGCCAGAGCTCTCGGTAGGTGCAATGTAAAATGGATCGTCTTTGTTCCTCTCAAGTCGTTCGGCGCGCCGCCGAGCAACGATGTCGGGATCTAGATAGCTCTCTTCACTTCCTTGCTGATACGAGTGCACGACTTCCTCCGGAGTGCCAAGGCGATTGATGGCGGGTTCATTCACACTTGGTACTGGAGGTGGAGCTTGATGATAGTAGGTCTCGAACTCATCCTGGTCTGGCTCATCGAATGATGCTGATTCCACGGCCCTCAATAAATTATTTAGATTCAAATTGATTGGTTGATCCAAGTCTAATCCAATGGGTATTGGCACGTTCTTCTGTGCACCTACAGCCACGGAGTTTAACTCCACCCCTGTAAATAATGATGGGATTGCTTGTGTGAGGAGTAAAGGCGAATCTTGTTGTATTTCGTTGGTTGATGCGGCTTGGCCGGCCGATGCTTCAGCGGCTAATTTCAAGAGTTCAGCAAACTCAACTGCTCTCTCTTGAACTTCAAGATCAGGATGCATCGCAAGTGGCTCAAGTGTATGGATAATCCGGGCCATGAGGAGTGATATCATAGTCTTCCGTTCTGGCGTCCACGCTGCCGAATCTTCGCTGGTCAGGAGAGAGAAAACCTTCGGCAAAGCCTGTATATATATTACAAGCCCTTCAGCGGGAACTGAGCCCTTTGATATATGTAAAAGCGCGGTCAAGGCGGCGTCCGGAGACTCCAATGAAGTCGCATACTCCCCCACCATCCAAGCTATCGGTCGTAAAGCACCATTTGCTGGATTAAGTGATGCAGAATTGTCATTAAAGGTCGACATTAATATCGACTCAGCGGCTCTTGCAGCTTGTAGTCGTATAGCTTTCACTTTTACAGCAACATTTCGCAGCTCATTGCCAACTTTGCCCGAGACATCAGTACTGGACGAATCTCCCCGCCTTGAGTCCACGTCCTGAGACAAGGATGACCGTGAGACTGGAGAGTTTCGAACGAGTTGAATCAAAATATCGATGTACCAGTCGAAATCTACCAAGTTTCCGTAATTGTTGCCAGAGCACATTTCCAGTATTCTATTGATAACATCGACTTTGTACTCATCCGGAAGAAGGGTTTCTTGAGACACCCCTTTGTCATTCTTGATGGCAATTTCCGGGTCTTCATCATCTGAGTCTGCTGCAGGTTCAACCATTCCAGTCGAGACTCGTTTGTTGACTTCCTCTGATGTAGGCGAACGCGAATTCCGTAGTTGTCTCATCAATCTCCCAACAATCGACATGAGGTTATCGTTGCTAACCATGCCTACCACTAGATCTAAAGCTCGCAGCCGAATGGAAATATCAGGACTGTCTATACAGTCCATAATAACATCCTCTTGTTGGGCAACAAGGAACGGATGGGTTACAACGATTTTGTTAAACGCCAATAGAGCAACGTATTTCACTGGAATTGGTGAGTAATGGCATTTTTGTTCATGTTAACAGAACTTACAATTAGGGTCTCCCTCGACCATAATCATTCCCCGAAGCTTGCTTACGCATAGTGTCGCTATTTCCTCACCCCCTGCAGATTCATCACTACTTCCCAAAATGCCACCTTGTATGATGCCATTTATACATTCATACAAGAGCGACATGGCAGGAGTCGTTCGGATGATGGTGGTCAAGGGGGGTAATAACTTCTTGACCAGCCGTGGTTCAAGCGGAGTCAGAGTAGCAAACTAGGAAAATTAGCAATAGCAGAATATCCATTGACAAGATACTGACAAGTTTGATCAACTTTATAGCCATCCAATTATTGCCGCTATCTACTAGCAACTCAAACAGCCTTGGCGCAAGAGGCAGGAAATCATGAGGCCTCCGCCATCCCAGCTCGCAGACCACATTTACAATTGCACTTGTCACGCTTGGGTCTTCACCCTCATCCATCAGTCGTTCTTTTATTTTCGGCCATGCTGGCCGTAGGGTCTCTGGGTATACTAGGGCGAGTCGATATAGTGTCACAATAGTCTTTTTTCGTATCGTTGGATGCGAGTGAGTTAATCGTGGGAGGAGGTCCGAAAGTACCGAAAGAGCCAGAGAAGGGGTTATTATATGCGGGAGCGTTATAATCGGGAGGGACATGGTATTCGCAGAAGTCGATGTCAAGTCCTAATCCTCTTTCAGCAATTGCCATTTGGAAGGGGTTCCGAATATCCCTACCTTCTTCAGCAAGTTTGTTGCCAGCATCAGAACTTCTGTATCCGGCCTGAAGCTCTGCACCGCCCCTAGATATCCCACTCGTTTTTGTAGATACTTCGCGGAAGACATGACTTCGAGGACGTGGAAAGACGCCCATGACATATCATGGCCAAACATTTCGAGGTATATGAGTTTCAAGAGAGCAGTGGCCTTGAGGTCTGCATACGTTCGTTAACCTTTGCCCAAATCCCCTGACGTATCACTGACCCATATCCTGCCCTTTGATTTCTGCCCGGCATTCTTTCAGACTGTTCTGGATATACTCCTTTTCATTCCCTTTGTGATTCCGTAACCCCCGGATGAGGTCGTAAAGACTTTTCTCAAACCTAGTATAGTATTAGAGAAAGGCGTGCACTGCGGATATGGGAAAGACATAAATGTTGATACGGCTTGATCCACGCTTCCACTCGAGCCGTTTCCTTTTGGTGAAAATGCTCTATGATGAGTCCAGCGACAATGCGTAGGACTAGAGGTTGGTTTTGAGCATCTTTTAGGAATATTTGGCGGTTTCGAAGCCCATGTGGGGGATGATGAGGTGCTCACGAGCTTCCCCCACCACACCATTTCAACTGGGATATAAAAATGTGCTTGTGGTCTCTAAAGATCACGTACAACAACCCTATTGATATTGTCCGGGGAGGGAGCTTCATCATGGCGCTGTCCTGAACCTGAACATTATTGTATTTACGGTCTCAATCCACAATATTCCCGCTATCTCTTGGCTCTGTACATAAATCACCATGGCTTCGTCTCTACTCCATCCCCCTGCGCATCTCTCCCCATCCGTCGCGCTCCAGCTGTCACAACAAGCTCCCTACTTACTACGAACTACCCCGTCCGCCATCTCCCCATATTCTCTCAGTTCGCTCTGGTCTGCTGCCGAATCTCCAGAGTTATGGACGACATACGAGAACCTTATGTTATCATGTCTGCGCACCGGCGACGAGCAATCTGCGCATCTGTGCCTGGAAAGGCTCACAGAGCGATTCGGAGCAGATAACGAGAGACTGATGGCACTACGGGGCTTATTTCAAGAAGCAATAGCGAATGACAACGATGCTCTTAAGAAAGTACTGAAGGAATATGAGAACATTTTGCTCAAGGATCCAGCCAATATGGTCAGTACCTGCGGAACCCCATTTGTTGGCTATTGGCTAACCCCCTCAGCCTGTATCGAAGCGTCGAATTGCGCTTCTCAGGTCCATGAACAGAACAACGGAAGCCATTACTGCTCTTAATGATTTCCTCGACGCGTCCCCTACAGATGCTGAAGCATGGTCGGAGCTGTCAGATCTGTACGTGTCTAGCAGTATGTTTCCTCAGGCAATCTTCGCCCTGGAAGAAGTCCTGTTGGTCACCCCAAATGCATGGAATGTGAGTGTCAGCACGAAAGCTTCCAACGAGCCGACTCTGATTGATAAATATAGATTCATGCTCGGCTTGGGGAAGTCTTGTATATGGCTGCTTCCAGCGAAACCGGATCCGACAAGCATCTTGCGGAATCAATGCGAAGATTTTGCAGAAGTATCGAACTGTGTGATAATTACCTTCGGGGCTACTATGGGTTGAAAATGGTATGTGGTTCCACTCAAGCTCTGCGGTTGCCTGACCTATACTAACGCGACATAGACCACGACCAAACTCCTGACAACACTCTCTCAGTCACAAGTCTCGCGACAATCAAAGTCAGACACTGCTCTCCCATTACCAAGCGTCAAAAGTGTAGAGCGGCTCAATGAGTTAGCCACAGCAAAACTATCGGAAATTGTACGGAGGAGCACCAGTAATGACGCTGGATGGCAAGGATACGACAAGCCTGAAATAATTGCCGCTCAGGAATTGCTGAATCGCGACGCAGCACCAATCACGAGGTGAAATCCCTTCAGCCCAAATTGGAGCATGCAAGGCACAGATTCTATCTTTGTCTATCATGATCCATTCTGGGTCTACCAGATCCAATGCCCAAGGGTCTGGATTCATCTCCGACATGGATTTTACTTGGAAGGTCGAAATTTTCACTTTTCTTACCATATTTGTGACACCCACTTGGACCTGATCTGCCTTTTTTTAGCCGTTGTCAAGGTGCGGGCTCTCCCGTGTGCCGCGTTGGGCAACCGAGAGCCAATCGCAGAATATTGGGCTTGCAAGTGATGGCATAAGTCGGGTTTCTTGGGCAGCAAGTGGGGGGGGTAGGCGCCCGAAAATTGGTCAATAACATTATGGCAGAGGAGGGAAGGGGAGGCTCTTGTTTTCAGGTTGATAATCTAGCCTCCGCGATGACTCCTCGATACTTCCTGGGGACAACGCAGCAGCAGTGGGCCTCTGTCGCTGCAAAGGCACACCGAGTATGAATGTATAAGAGCAAGAGACACGCGGTCAGAGTAATAATGCGAGCACATACATACCCAAGGCATTTCTTACGCATTCTTACCGCATTCCCAATATAAGCAGTAACATACACACCCAATCCGTGAAGGTTTCTTGATGTTGTGACCCCCCCTGTAGCCATGTACCGCCGTCCACGCATCCGTCCCTTCAGCAACAGAAAGACATCACGACCAGGCAAAAAGAAGTGAAGTAACACTACATGCACACAGCTCACAGCTACATTTCGCAAACAAGCCAGATACATTACGTATACTTGCAGCATACATTTACCGCCGCAAGCTTTCATACCTACCCGAGCAGTACTTCACAGTTCGTCTATCTCTACTGCAGCATCTTGATCTTGCTTGCTCTGTAGAACCCCGTTCTTGAGATCTTTAATACTGTGACCCTCCCCTCTCTGGCCGCTGCTCTGGTGCCCAGTGCCAGGCCGGTTTCAAGACCTCGTGAGCCCGAAGCGGAGCGAGCACCTCGGTTCTCTCTCACGTCTCATACTCCTTAAACAGTCAAGGTATGTTTAACCGTCCATTCATTCGTCAGATCTCCTGTTTCCTGTTTGAAGTGTGGCGGAGAAGACCAAAAAGGGACTGTCTCCAGAGATGGAGCAGGAGGCTTGCAAGGAAGCAGATGCCAAAGCCCATCATTCTTCCCTTTCGGGCTTGCCTCTCTGCACGGGCATTGCTCCTTGCCTTGCCTTGACCGCACTATTATTTGGCTTGGGCCCGCTAACGCACCCCTCTTTCGCATTTTCCAGATCCCATTATTTTGCCCGCCAACACACCCACACCACAACAAAAAAACCCCGCGAGGCATTGTCTGCACCCAGCAACGAGGAACAACAATCTGCCCAACAATCTGCCCTCATACCCTACCAGTGAGGCTACAAACGTGATCCTACGAGCCTCATCGACTGCGATCAACAACCTCCCTCAGCAACCCCCGTCCGTCAACACCGAAGAAAACAAGCGTCGCTCCGGCCCGCATTGCGCCAGACGAAAGCAACAGCTCTAGTCCAAAATACACCGCCTCGTTCTCTCTCGCAATTCATCAACTTAACGTCGTCGTCTTGTGCCGTGGTTTAATAAATCCTCACCGACGCTCACAACAACACTGCGCTCCATAGCCAAGTGTCGACAGCCGGCGCCTCCGACGAATTCTGGACGGCGACCAAAGGGGGCGATTTGCCCTTACATCCTATACCCCACCCAATACCTCTTGGATTATCCCGCCCGACTCTTCTCTGGTAGAAAGTCGTGAGCGGCGATAATATCCTTACGCACAAGGGACTCAATGCCGTAAGTGTGCCAGTCCTCAATCTTTCTTAAGAAATCTTAAGAGTCATTGCTAATGCATTGCCCAAAGTAGCACAACAATTACTATCGAGGTATGCCAGCTCCCTTGAAGCTTTTCTTTGCCAACTCTGCATGTTTCCTCCCATATGTGCAGAGTTCGAATGCCCCATATCACAACCGTCCAAGTGGAACGCAAGAGGGGTAATTGTTTTTTGGGCGCACTAGCGAGGAACCCCTCGATGGGATCAATGTATGGAAGTGAGGGGTTCACGAGCCTTGCTTGGTCTGCCCTTCAATTATCTAACCCGAAATGGGCGTTGGGAATGTTATTTGGCTCAATGCGCACTCACCAGCAATTGACACAACCTTGACATATTTATATATTGACGCCTTGATAGCAACAAAGTCCATCTAATAGCTCCTCTCGCTCGACCTCACGGTCAGCAGATAGCTATACCGACGAGGAAGGGTCAGGAGTGCGAGTCCCATCAAACTATTCTGAAGACCTGGACGACGACGAAAGCTGGGATCGAGTGTACGACGCCGACGAAATCGAGCCTTCCGATTCTGCTTCCCGTCCAGCATCGCGCCCGCGGGCTAAAAGATATAGCGAGAGTCGACCACCTCCTGCATCTCGACCAACTCGCCGACACACTACCACTGAACAACCAACTCGTCGACCAGTCTCGCAGCGCGTTCATCGGCACCCTGCGCCGGTACCACCCTCAAGCGTGGAGCCTTTAGAGGACTATCCGGGCTATGGCCGAGGATACCCACCACCGTCTGGGGCTTACGGTGGCAGAGGACCTGGGCCAGGCTACGCCCAAAGCTCATACTCAGGCCCTGGTGGGGGAGGAGGATATGCGCCGCCTCCTTTTGGCGGAGCTCCGGGTGCTTTGACTCATTATGGACCACCTAGTGGCTACCCATACGCTCCTCCTCCAGCAAATCCATTCTCCCCTCAAGTTCCAACTCCAGGCCCACCAGGAGGTGGATACTTTGGCCAACCCAGTCATCACCACCCCATGTCTAGCCACAGCGGCCCTGGTGCTTACGGAGGTGGACACGATATGATGGCATTTCAACAACAACAACATCATGGATATGGTGGATTTCCTCAATATCCCCCAGGTATGGGACCGGGGATGCCTGGCATGTCCTCTCCGCACCAAATGGGCGGTTACTTCCAACCACCCCCACCACAGTGGCCTCCCAGGCCTCCCAGTGAGCCATCCGTTGTAGCAGATCCTGAGACCGAGAAGAAGCTGCTCGCGATTGAGGAACTCATGAAAAACCAACAAATCGACTTTGAGAAGGCCACAAAGGAATTGGCAGATCGGGACGCAAAGGAGGCTTCTGAAAAGGCCGCCATCGCAGCAGCTAAGAAGGCGGCGGAAGAGCAGGCCGCATGGGAGCAGAAAATCAAGGCGGAAACGGACAAGTTAGAAAAGCAGCTAGCGGATGAAAAGGCAGCGTGGGAGAAAAAGGTCGAGGAGGAGAAGAAGAATGCACAGGCCAAAGGTGCTGAAAACGCAAAGAAACAAATAGAGGCCGAACGGAAGAGGGCAGAGCAAGCTGCTGCAGATGAGAAGGAGAAAGCGGATACCCTTGCTAAAATCAAGCAGTTGACTGAGGACGCTGCTGCCGAGGCTAAGAAGTTGAGAGAAGAGGCAGCTGCGGAGCAGAAGGCAATCAAAGACGCAGCGGCTGCGGAGCAGCAGGCAATCAAAGATGCAGCGGCGAAGGAGGCCGAGGCACTTAAGAAGGAAAACGAGGCCGCGTTGGCAAAGGCGAAAGCACCAGACGAAGATAAGAAAAAACCCATCAAGTTCAAAGACGCGGTGGGAAGGAAATTCAGTTTCCCATTTCACCTGTGCGCGACTTGGGCGGTTAGTGTTGTCACTTCCCCTTTTCCTCGCTTAAACTAACTCTTTTCCAGGGAATGGAGGAATTGATCAAGCAGGCCTTTGTGCACGTGGAAGTCATCGGCCCTCATGTTCAGAATGGTCACTATGATCTAATCGGACCAAATGGCGAAATCATCCTTCCACAAGTCTGGGAAACAATGATCGAGCCGGATTGGTCAATCACCATGCACATGTGGCCTATGCCTGAACCTCCCAAACCTGCACCACCCGCTCCTCCTCCCGGCATGTTCGATGGCGGCCCACGACCTAGAAGTAGACACGGACACGCTGCCCACGGTGGACATGGCGGACGTCCTCCTCCGCCACCAATGGCGCCTGGAGGCGGCGGTGCACCCCCACCGCCCCCTGAGAACTGGCCAGGAGGCCCCCCTCCACATGCTCGTCCGGGCGGTCGAGGTGGTCCTCCTCCTGGTGGACCACCCATAATTGTCATGCGCCCTGGGGATGCACCACCAAAGCCTCGGCGCAGCCGAACAGAGCCAGCAACCGCAAAAGGAGTCTTAGGATGGATGGCCGGGACGAAACCAAAGTCGTCGGGAAAAGGTATGTTCTCTTACTTCTAAACAAATGGATGACATTCTCACAAATCTGACAGCACGCAGGCCCAAAAAAAGCTGAACCTAACGCTTGTAGCGTGATGTGAATAATTCACCCAACACAACAAATCGATTGAATTGAAATCAGACGAATGAATTGGCAGCCGTCATGAGGAATGGCTCGGAATCCCTATCCCCACTTCACTTATCAAATCACATGGGCGGAATTGTCTTTTATTTCTTTGTTTTATAGGAGGTCGGTTTTGTGGGGGTGCATATCACATGTGTTCAGGGAGGCAGTCTTTTTCCCAGCTCGCAAGGTTGGGTTTTATCTGTGCTCAAAAAGGGGGATATGGTTGTCTTTTATTTTCTCAAATGTTTCATTCCATATGTCTTGTCTTATCTTGGGCGAAATTAGCGTTGGTTAAATAGGGATACAACTCTGCGTTGCGATTGCTTTTTTTTTTTATTGGCACGAATTGGAGCACAAGGGGAGAAGGTGCCGGGGCGGGATCTGGGGGCGGG
>QGMF01000736.1:0-18535 GCA_007821475.1 Lachnellula arida
GAAGGAACCCTCGGCCGCGAAGCAACCTGGGACGACTACCCCAACGGGCGCTGGGGCGACGCGCGCTCCCCCGCCTACGGAGAAATCGACGGCTACGGCGTCTCCCTGCACATGTCGACCAACCAAGCCGTGAAGCTCTGGGGCTACCCAACCTCCGTCTCGGACATCACAGCGCTCTTCATCAAACATATCGAGGGCTCCATCGCCGCCATCCCCTGGAGCGAAGAAGGCCTCAACGAGGAAACCTCAACCATCAAATCCCAGCTCCTCGCGCTGAACCAAAAGGCCTGGTGGACCGTCGCCTCGCAACCAGCCGTCAACGGCGTGCGCTCTTCGGATGCCGTGTTCGGCTGGGGCCCTAAGAATGGCTTCTGCTTCCAAAAAGCCTTCGTCGAGCTCTTCATCCCCTCATCCGCCTTCCCCTCCCTGCTCCAAAAACTCGAAGACTCCGAAGAAGTCAGCTACTACGCCAGCAACGCCAAGGGAGAATTCAAGAGCAGCGGCAACGGAGGCGCGAACGCCGTGACCTGGGGTGCGTTTCCGGGCAAGGAGATCGTGACGCCGACGATTATCGAGGAGGTGAGTTTCCGGGCGTGGGCCGAGGAGGCGTTTGGGATCTGGGGCGAGTGGGGACGCGTTTATGGGCGGGGCCGGGAGGAGAGTCGGGCGGTGGTGGAGAGGTGCATGGGGGATGTTTGGCTGGTTAATGTCATTCATCATGGGTTTGTGGAGAAGGATGGGTTGTGGGAGTTATTGCTTAGTTGATTAATCAATGCTCATCCTGTGCATGGTTTACACATAGCCTCTAGAATGAACGACCGAACGACGAATGGCGGTAGGTAGGAGTTTGGGAGATGATTCGATTGGTTGGTCGCTTGAGTTTGGTAGGGGTCTGGGATGGGGAATGGCGAATTGGGTCCTTTGCGCAGTTTCCTCGAAAGGGGTGATTTGAAGTATATAGATAGATAGATTGAGATAGCATAGCGGCATAAGAATGGCGTTCTTTTACTACCTTACCAGTTACCACCTGACTCCCTGCCCTATCCTTAAACCCACAACTTCAAGCTGCTTATTGTTGCAAATATCTCAGGAGTCAGCACCTGGAAGTTGGAACCCGGTAATTCAAATCAAAGGGTTATGTGAAAGGAAAGGCGGTGGTAACTTGTAAGTAATATAGCAAGCTTTTACTTACTTACTTGTAAGCTCAATAGACTTTGCGGAGCCATTTATCTTATGAGTTGAAATTGCATCACATCACATCACATCACATTCAAAAATCTCAAATTCAAGGAAAGAAAGACTCATTCCGCAAGTGACCTGACCTGACCTAACCTATCAAGAAAACACTTATGCCACCTGCTCCTTCATTCTCCTTCATTCTCCCCCATTCTCCATCAATCCATCCATACATCCCATCCAGCAAACCCAATTCCTCCACTCCAAACCAAACCAACCCCAAGCCAGAAACGCAAACCAAAGACTCCTCACCGAGCCTAGAAGCAATCCGAAAAGGTGTTGATGGTGATGTGATGGTAAAGGTGCCGGAAGACGTGGTGTCGTAAAATCGTAAGAAAAGCAAGCCGTAGTTAACGCCGTGTTGAAAAAGAAAAACCAAGGGAATCGTGCTTTTGTTGTTGAAAAAAATGGGGCTGTTGTACAGATTGTGAGGCGAAATTTTGGGGGTGATATGTGCTGTGATGTGCTGTGCTGGGGTTGAAATAAAGTGCGGTGTTGTAAAGTGCAAAGGCGAATGCGAGTCGTTGTGCGTAGAGCACACGTCGACGATGCGAGGCCGATGCCAAGTCGAGCAGGATGAAGGAGGAGCGCGAGGTGAGGTGCGTGGTGGTTTGTTGAAGAGCAGCGGAGGGCGCCCAGGGTCCAATACCAGATCTCATGCACTCTTGTGATGCTTTGCCCGTTCAGGCATCAGCATACGCCTCGCCGTAATCCTCGCCAGCGTTGTAGAAGTTTTCCTGGTCATCGCTAGTAACGGCGTACCCGTACTCATGGCCGTTTCCACCATTGGAAGAAACAGGGATATCCTCCATCTTCACCATGCGCTCATCCTCAAGTTCCTCCTCATCATCTTCCAAATCCTGGCCAGCGTAGCTCATGGGCTGCTTCGCACGGCTGCCTTTAGTCACACGAGAACCCTTGACCTTGTTGAGGGGGGTCTTCTTCTTCGACGGGGTGTCAAACTCTTGGGGCTCCTCGTCGTCACCGTCGTCGTGGGCGGCAGCCTTCTTGCCCTTGGCGGTTCGCTTGCGCGGGGTTGGAGTCTTGGGAGTTCCCTCTGTAATTATATCAGCAATTGACTTGGTACGATCCCAGTGCGGTTCCTTCTTCACGCGCTCAAAATAACCGGATACAGCCTTACCTGTGACGCCATCTCCGAATTCACGAGCGATGGCTATGAAGAAGTTAGCTAATATCCTGTTGAAAGCGTAGTGGGTTTATGAGTGGATAGGGGAGAACAAAAGGAGATTTGACAAAAGGGAACAATGAAGCTTCGGGGTCGAGTTTCAAAGTTGACTGCTGTACATGTACCAGCTAGCATCTCCGCTGCGTCTCGCTTGATAGGACGAAAGCGGTGCTCAACAGCAGACTTAGTCGATCCATCATTAAGGAGCCGGGCCATTTCTGCAAGAACTCGTTAATATTCAAAATCCCCAGAAGTATGCAAATATCCAATGTGCTAGAAGAAACGCCAAAAAGTTCTGCTTATTCACCCTTGCCACCACTAGCATGGAGACCACCAATATTGAGATTCTGGGGGTCACCGCCGGCGTCAATACAATCGCGCTGGCGCTGTGCATCTGCCTTGATAGCTCGGAACTGGAATGCAATGCCACCACGCGTACTGTCGCCACCAAAGTATGTGCTAATATCTGCCAGGAATGATTAATATCGGAGCTCAAAAAAAAATGCTTCATGCAAAGCGTGCGAGGAGATAGTGCTATGAAGGAGTGAACTAAAAGATGGAAGCCAAAGCATCTGACCCTGACGACCCTTTCTATCGTTGAAATCGGAAATGTTGATCTCGGCAGGATCTTGGCCCTTAGCCCTCATATAACTCTGATGCTTGCCAATAGCTTTGATGCGCTCGAATATTTCGGATTTTAGTGCGCTGACCGATGTATCACTGCCCATGAGGCCCGCAATATCTAGGGCAATTGTTAGACATTTAAATAAAAACTTGTGAAATGTGCTATGCAGAAGAAATGCGTGAATCAAAATCGTCTGACCCTTGCCACCCTTGGCGGACTTGCAATCGCTTAGAATAATGTTTTTTGGATCATTTCCCTCAGCCAGCATATCAAGTTGACGGTTTACCACTGGCTTGATACGGTCTGTGAATTGAAATCTGAGCCCATTCGGTGTGCAATCCGAGCCGAAGATACGAGCCATCTCTGCAATAATATTAATAAGAGGGCAGGATATGATAACAGTTTGCTGTGCAAGAATAAGACAGAAGAAAATAAAGGTCCGACTACTGCCTCCCTTGGAAACCTTGTCTCCACCAATTCCGAGGTTCTTGCAGTCTTCTCCTGCCGCTCGTGCCTTTTGGATCAAAGCAGCATTAGGCCGAAGAACTGTAGACATTTGGAACTTGATGGCTCCGGCTGTCACATCCGAACCAAAGCACTTTGCAGCCTCTAGTAAAATGTCAATACATGCCTTGGAATGAAAAGAAGAAAAGAAAAACACCCCAATGCGAGCCAAGGAAAACTTGTAGTTAATGGGCTCAAGACTTTAAAAACACAAGACCTAACCCTTTCCAGCACCCTTTGCTTGAAGTCCAGCGGTCAAGGGAATATCCATGGGATTAACACCTCGTTCGCGTGCTTCAGAGATGGCTTTAGCCATAGGTTTGACCTTGCCCCAGACATGGCTGTAGAGCGTATGGGATTTCATGCTGGCATCATAGCATTTCGTAATCTCTACAGGAGTAATTAATCGAAAATCCTGTACTGGAGAAGGCAAACAGGAGCCAAGAAAGAAAACGTGCTGTGAAGACAACAGAAAATCAACAAAGCTCTAACCCTTGCCAGGATAGCCATTGCGGACATTCTCGATAAGGATAATGTCTTTTGGATCATTACCCTGCTTGCGAGCGTCCATAATAGCTTTGATATTAGGGACGATATTGCGCTGAAAGTGGGTTTGGAGTCCAGCTTTGGTAGCATGGCTGCCGTAACACAACGAAATCTCTATGCGAGTCATTAATACAAGCTTTAACATTGAAAATCGACAACAGAACTCGGAATGAAAATGTGTAGTGCATAGATGACGCAAGGAAGAATATTCTATCCACCTGATGAGGCCAAAGCGAAAGAAAATTCCTGAAAGTCAATCGACTTTGGATTTCCACCAGCATCAAGGGTATCGTTAAGTAGCTTCACATCCGGTCTAACAAAACGAGCAAAGACATTCGTAATAGACTTCTTGTTTGCATCGGCGCCGTAGTATCGCGCAATCTCTAAAATAACATCAATATGACTCCAGAATGATATTCCCAGGGAGCACTAATATGCGGGACAGAAGGAAAATGGGCAATGTTAAAGGATGAACATAATCAAGTTGTCAGACCATTAGTACCCTTGCGGGGTTTCACCCAAGTGAACTCCGAACAAGGGATATCTTTTGGGTCGCCACCAGATTCGAGAACAGTAGCAACCTTCTGGATGTAGGGCTTAATGATCTGACCGACGACGTTTGATACAGCTTTAGGCGTAGCATCTGAGCCAAACCATCGTGCTGTTTCTATTCGAGATATTAATATAACTTTAAGTATTATACCTCACAAGAAGCCAATTGAGAAGGCAAATGTGTACTGCGAAGGAAGGACAGAAGGACAGAAGGACAAATTCATCAAACACAGGTAGATCATTTTTAGGAAACGAGTTCTCCACCACCCTAGAGATGGCGTGGATGTCTTTAATAAGCAAGTGCGTGGGGGGTTTGTGTGCAATGTGTTGGTGCTGAAAGAATATGAAAACAGCCTGACCACGACCTTTTCCTCTGGCAGCGACTTCGCCTTGGTGGCCTTCGATGGGCAGTGTGATAGGATTAATGCCTTGGATAAGTGCATTATTAATCATCTTAGCATCAGTCTTGACTCTGCGAAGTCTGTTCTCAATAGCCCATTTGGTACAATCACCCCCATACCTAGCCGAGATGTCTATAGTAAATCAATAATAGAAGTTGCAAAAACAACACAGGTGTAGAGCAAGAGAAGGTGAAAGAAAAGTGCTAGTCGCTACCTTGAGCCTTGGTTGAGCCGCGGATATCAAGAACTTCAACGGTGATGGGGTCCTGGCCATCATCCACAGCAGCTGTGAGAAGCTTGGCGGTCTTTTGAATCTGGGTCATTCGGTCCCAAACGGCCTTGTACTTGGTACCCCCACCGTAGAATCGGGAAACCTCTAATTAGAGTAATCATCAGGACGAACGTATTGGAATGGTGTTCAGACATTGGAACAGTGTTCAGACGGGAGACGATAACAGCAGATGTTTGAGCGAAGAAAGCAAGCAGATAAAGAATGAAATCTGGGGACTAACCGTCATAGTTCAGCTTAAGGCCCGGATGAGCGGCGACGATGGCGGAGAGAAGGCGAACAGACGACTCGTAGGTCTTCCAGTTGGGCATCGTGACGGTTGATGTAGACGAAGGACTGTGCGAGGATCCATGTTAGCAAGAGTAAACACTTTGGAAGAGGCCTGATAAAAAATGAAAATATTCGAAGCAGAGAAGAAGAGAAGGTGAATGTCATGTAATGGAACAACCTTGAGATCGGTGGACAAGAAGCTTGAAGATCTTGGGAGGAGCAATTGCTTCAGAGCGATGAGGTGTGTAGGAGAGAACCTTGATGAATGGAGCCAGATGTATCTGTTGTTGTGTGTTGGATGAATTGGGGAAGATGATCTATGTAGAAGGGAGTGGAAGGGTTGGAGGTAGAGTGGAAAGTGGGGCTGGTAAATGACAGAGTTGTGAGGAAGGAAGGTGCGAGGAAGAAGAAAGATATGCAAAGTGTAGAATTGAATCTGTAATGGGTGGCAAGGGAAGACCGGAAATTCCGTCGAAGTGAATGGGAATATCTCGACTTGAGATGCAGCAGTCGCAGCAGATGAGGTTCAAATAGCACATGATGACGACAGAAGGCTCATGGATGCAATTGCTGAAGCGCGAGTAGTCGAGTGGCTTACCGTAGTTGTGTTGAGAGGTGTTGGTTCAAAAGATTGAGCTTTGGATGGCTCAATTGCGATAGCGAGTCCTGGAAGAATGGGTCAGGTCAGCTACGAGGTCAAGAAACGTGAATACCAAAGATGTATACTTGAATGAACCAAGGGAGCTTACTTGAGAAGGTGTCTTTAGTGTTGTAAGGTTGCTGAGTCGAGGCGTTGGTAGATGGTGGAGTTGGTAAAGAGGAAGGAAAAAGAGCGAGCGAGTTGGGGAAAACAGAGGACTTAAATATCAGGGAAAGGCACGAGTGGTAGGAAGCGACACTTGAGACCGCCCTTGAGAATAAACAATTCTGCCACGCTACTCTTTCCTTGCGAGCTGTGAACGACCATTCTTTACAGTGAATAGACACCAAGTTGCAGGGGTACGGATTTTGCTTCATTCTGCAGCTATTTCATTAACTCTTTACGAGGAAGAGCCTGGTCAGAGTTTCTAGCTGCTTTTTATGCCTACCAGATCATTCCTACCTTTTTCCGAGTCCAATTTTATCATTGTTCAGGCATTCTGCTCTTTGGAGTTCGTGGTGTGAATAGCTTGTCGTTCACAAGACCTCACAAAACCACAAGTCGTAAGCGAACCCCAGCCATCTGCAGCTCCTTCCCCAACTCATCATCTGCGCAGCTTCCCTCGTTCGATTCCGCAGCCTATTAAACTTCCTCAATCACGGTCTTCAAGGCTTATTCCTTTCTCTCTCTCGGGTGGTGGCATTATAGTACTGCATTCTTCGACCGCTTGGGCTGTAATATTTTCCAGGGAGGAAGAGTCTAGGTTTAGCCAATCATAGGGGGACAGCCTAATATTAATAAGCTTTTTTGCGCATTCACCAGATTGTACGGAGTATTGCCATTGCCCTGCCCTGCGTCATTTACAACACATCGTATCGTCTACATGAAACGGTGAAAGATAAGGTTCTAAGCAAAGCCAGCTCAGATGATGTTTATTGGGGAATCAGCTTCTACAAATCCCATCATGAGCCAAAATTTTGAATTTGACAAGCGGGTGGGTGGGCGAGAGAAACCTGCTCTTGACTCTTGAGCACCCCTAGTCTCCTCGGTATCCCGTTTATACAAGTCGGACATTCAAGGGAGTGGATTTGTTCGCCGACATAGAGGCTTGCATAGCAAACATCAAAGCTGCACAAAGCCAAAACCAGTCCACTTGAGCAGTAAGATCAAACACTCCATTACCATACCAGCCAGCCCAGTGATTTCGAGTCTCCCCACATTGCAAAGTCTAGACCCTCGATATGTAAAGTCTATTATTACTACAAATCTATCTTAATCACCCAACCGATCCTTCTCCCCCATCGGCGTTCTCGCCCTGCTGATACTATGCCCATGTTCCTTGATCGGGGAAGCATCCCCATCCCCATACACCCAATACTGCACGCCCAGAAACGAATCACAGCACATCTGGAAAATACCACAAAGCTTGAACGCCCAGGGGATCTCGCTCGTCGCCGTAAAGAACCAGAACATCTTCATAAAGTCACCCGCCAGCCAGCTCACCAGCACGCTGATCCGGAAGCCCTTGCAGGAGCGCGACTTGTAGTTGGAGATGATTTGGGGGAGGGGGAGCGTGGCTTCGACGGATAGCCCGATGTAGCCAATCGTAGCGGAGTACAAGGCGTAGACCGAGGGCATTGGGGAGAGGACGAGTTCGAAAGCTATGAGGGAGATGAAGAGGTAGAGGAGGAATTGCCAGTATCTGATTGGTGCCTTGTCAGTGCCCGTATTTGCCAAATTTAGAAGAGGCATACGGTTTTGGAGATCGCCATTGCCAGAAATTATAAGGTCTTGAGACTCCGAGTTCCCCTTCCCTGCTACCCGCAAATGGTGTGGCTGCTTCTCCCCCTTTTGACGATGGCCCTGGCCGGTGGTCCAGCGCAACTTTCAGTAACACTACTTGAATTGCAATCATGATGAAAGCTTGTATAAGAAGAGATTTGTCGAATTTCGCGCCTGGGTAGTAAAATACACTACAGAGTTCCTTCTCAGCGGAGTTCTTATTTAGGTTATTTTCTGCGGATGTGGTTCCTACCGTAATAACGATGCGACCAGCATAATCAATGGGATGTCCAGCGAGAAGCCGGCGCTGGACTTCGCACGGTGTATCGAATACGTCTGGTCGGCATAGGAAGTGATGGGAGAAACTATGATGAATAGGGGAGCGACGATGCCCGTTATGAAGGACACGATACCCATAATGGAGGGTTGCCGGAGGGCGTGGAAGAGACAGATTGGAACGTGGAATAATTTCGCGTGTAGATATCTTCCATCTATGGAGACATGTCGTACCTAGTATGTACAAGAAATGGATTTGAAAATGATGGTGGTGAAGGGTGAAGATTGAAAGGCGCGTCTGAAATCAAGCCAATTTCTTTAAATTCAGTCTGCCTGCTAGCAGCACGCACACGCCAAGCAGGCAGATTGGTTTGGCGTGATCTCGGATCTCGCAAAAACAGATGATCCGTGTCCCGCATCATCCCGCATGGATTTTTTTAAATCTTTATCCGACACCGACCCCGCCATGCCACCATTGTGTGTCCGTACCACTCACTCTCCGCCCCAATCCATCCCATCACATCCCATAATACCAGCAGCCATGGATCATCTCATAACGCCTGGTGATTCGTGCTTCACGCCCTCCGAGGCAAAGAAGCTGGGCGAGAGGATTAACAAGCTGGGTGTCGAGGTCACGGACATCCGCGGCGTGTATCTGCATTACACGCATTTAACATCCGCAGACCGAGCCTTTGTTACAGTGAGTTCTTGTTTCTATTTTTGCTGTTCGGATGTACTTTCACCTTATATGGAACATAAAATGATACAACAATGAGCCATCTCAAGAGGACTAGTCAGAAATCATGGCTCGTAACTTGCTCTATTGGACGTCGCATCTCTTTCGTGTGGCAGATGGCATCCAGGCTAGTCCTGCAGCCCTACAACCAACTTCCCGAATTAGGTTACACCTTCTTGCGTTGCCTCTGTTTTACGCATTTTATAACTCAATTAATGTAATACTAAATGGGCAACAATGCTAACTCCTCTTAAGGATGCAGAAGCAAAACTTGGCCAACTTCTTCCTGGAGCCTCAGATTCCGTAAGCATATAACATGTTGCCCTTCCAATCCTAACGTGGACTCAACTCTCCACTTATTTCGACTTCAAATTCGAAAAATATCGTAATTCCTTCAACCAAAAAAGTAGAGCTGACTCCATCTCCAGGATGCATCAGCTATTCTGGCCCCCAAACCTGGAAGTCTCTCTCAAATCTACTATGTGACACCAAGAAATATCTCGCCCTGGAGCTCAAAGGCAACCATGATTGCCCAGGTTTGCGGCCTCAAGAACCAAGTCCACCGTATCGAGAGAGGACGTGCCATCTTGGTAAACTTTGCGGAAGATTCTGACAGCAACGATGTCCTTTTTAAAGACGTTCTGTAAGTTGTTCACCCTCTACCCTAAAATTTTATTACTGAGCGTCAGAATGCTGGCATGCGTCTAATAGCATGACGTGGAGGCAGAGTACTAATGAAGCATCTTTTAGGCATGACCGAATGACTGAAAATTTCAGCACCATGGAACCAGATTTGCAGCATATGTTTGCAGAGGGCAAGCCTTTTCCGTTAGAAGCGGTTGACATATGGGCTGAAGCATCAAGCCCTCTCGAGGTGCTGAAGCTATATAACAAAGATCGTGGACTTGCTTTAGACCAACCCGAGGTTAGTCATGCGTCTTACTGGTTCTGAAATGCTTGGGAAAGAAATTAATTCTTCTTAGATGGAGTACCTCGTAGAAGCTTACACTCGGCTTGAGAGACCACCCTATGACATCGAACTATTCATGTTCGCTCAAGTGAACTCCGAGCATTGCCGACATAAGCAATTCAACGCCAATTGGACTATCGATGGTATGGGTATGGAAAAGAGTTTATTTGAGATGATTCGGAATACTCATTCCAAGAACTCTGAATTCACAGTCTCGGCATACAGCGACAATGCCGCAGTCCTCGCAGGGGAAATTGCCACATTCTGGGCACCCGACTACTCAACGGGCCGGTGGATGATGACGAAAGAACGTGTGCATTTCCTTGCGAAAGTAGAGACACATAATCACCCAACCGCAATCTCGTAAGTCCAATTTGCCCGCACAAGGAGCGAGTTCTTGGGATATTTGAGAACTTAGCTCTCTGCTACCCAAAAGAATGCGGGGAAAAGCTACTAATTTCGGGACAGCCCATTCCCTGGAGCCGCCACTGGATCAGGAGGCGAAATTCGAGACGAGGGAGCTGTAGGCAGAGGTTCCACTCCCAAGGCTGGTCTTTGCGGATTCTGGGTTTCAGATCTCCTGATTCCCGATTATCAGCGGCCTTGGGAGCAGGATGTCGGCAAACCAGCACATTACGCTAGTAGTTTAGACATTATGCTTGAAGCCCCAATTGGTTCTGCCCGGTTCAACAACGAATTTGGCCGCCCTTCTCTATGCGGTGTTTTTCGAACTCTCCTGGCTGACGTGGACGCCCGAGAGGATGGCCGTGAGATTCGTGGCTATCATAAGCCTATTATGGTGAGTCGCATTTGTTGATTCTTGGCTGTGCATCGTGTGGGAGGAACATAATAATCTTGTTCTAATTTACTACCGGGCTAATTCATCGAACAGATTGCGGGTGGTGTTGGCACTGTCAGACCACAGCATGCACTGAAAAACGGGAAAGACGTCAAAGAGGGAGCTCATGTCATTGTCCTCGGCGGTCCAGCAATGCTGATTGGCCTTGGCGGCGGAGCCGCTTCAAGCAGCGCTTCTGGAGATAGCTCTGTGGAGCTAGATTTCAACAGTGTGCAGCGTGGCAATCCAGAAATGGAACGTCGGGCACAAATGGTTATTGATGCATGTGTAGCGTTAGGGGAGAACAATCCCATTGCATTCATTCATGATGTTGGGGCCGGAGGATTATCGAACGCGCTGCCGGAACTCGTCAAAGATGCTGGTTACGGTGGACACTTTGAACTCAGACAGGTCGAGAGTGCTGATAGTAGCATGAGTCCTCTGCAAATTTGGTGTTGCGAAGCTCAGGAGAGATACGTGATGATTGTGAACCCAGATGGCATGAATAGATTTGTGAGCATCGCAAGTAAGTATTTCCTTCAATACCATGGACATATAATTGGCTTCATAGTCAAGCGAATTCTAACACTTATATCAGGAAGAGAACGTTGTGGCTTCTCAGACGTTGGCAAAGTCCTTGCTAGAGATCAAGATGGTGTCGCTAAACTTGTAGTAACCGACCGAGACTCTAAGGAATACCCACGACCAATCGACTTGCCCATGTCAACACTCTTCCCGAAAGGACGGACGCTGGACCGAATTGTCAAGTCCCGGAAAAACAAACTTACCTTCTTCGATGCCTCAAAAACTCTATACGAAATATATCCTCAATTCCCAGAACAAGATTTGATCCGAAAAGCCATCGAACGAGTTTTTACCATGCCAGCTGTCGGTTCAAAGTCATTCCTTATTACTATTGGAGATCGCTCCGTTGGAGGATTAACAGTCCGAGACCAGATGGTAGGTCCGTGGCAGACACCAGTTGCAGACGTGGCTGTCACAGCTACGTCGCTGAATATGGATAAACTCAAGACTGGAGAGGCGATGGCAATGGGAGAGAAGCCAACACTGGCACTTATCTCACCTAGTGCTTCAGCAAGGATGGCCGTTGCAGAAAGTTTGATGAACTTGGGGGCGGCACATCTTCTTGGTGGTGAGCTGAAAAAGGGGGTACTTAAGCGAGTTGCATTATCAGCGAACTGGATGGCAGCAGTGAACCACCCTGGTAAGTGAACGTGCACCATACAATACGAGTCTTGGCATTTTCCCGAGCTCGCTCTCTACCCCCCGAGAAATCCAAAAAGTTCTTATACTAATTCGTTGCACAGGCGAGGGTGCAGCTTTGTACGAAGCAGTACATGCTATCGGCATGGAATTGTGTCCTGAGCTCGGTATCAGCATTCCTGTTGGCAAAGATTCCACATCGATGAAGGCTTCATGGAAAGATCAAGAGACAGGAGAAGCGAAAGCAGTCACAGCGCCTATGACTGTAGTCATTTCGGCATTTGCACCAGTGGCCGACGTCCGAGAAACATGGACGCCAGCACTTCGAAGACTCGAGGATGTTGGTGAGACTTTTCTCATATATGTGGATCTTGCTCAAGGCCACAAAGCCATGGGTGGATCTGCGCTTGCGCAAGCATTTGGCCAGCTAGGAGACGAGGCTCCAGACGTCAGAGACTCGGAGATGATTGTTGACTATTTCGACGCCTTAACTCAATTGCACGAGTCGGGTATTGTGTTGGCGTACCACGATATATCTGATGGTGGTCTAATGACTACAATTTCAGAGATGATGTTTGCCGGCAGATGTGGCGCGGAGCTTATGATTGATGGGTTTACTACCAGCGCCTCGCTGCCTCACGTCCTGGAATCTATGTTCAATGAGGAACTAGGCGCCATTTTTCAAGTCCGCAAGTCCGACGAGACAAACTTCAGGAGATGCTTCGCCACATGCGGGCCTCCTCCACGAATGATCCGAACGATCGGTCGTATTCCTGCAGCCTCGAAGCAAAAGCTTTCTCTCCGTTATGGCCAACAATCAGTTCTGTCTATCGATCGTTCTGAGTTACAACAGTACTGGTCCAGCACCTCCTATCAAATGCAACGTCTCAGAGACAACGTGTCATGCGCGGACTCTGAGTTTGAAACGCTTCGCGATGATCGCGACCCCGGCTTACACTACCGCTTGACTTTCGACCCTAAAGAAAACATACTCCCCTTCACTACAAGTATAACAAGCGCCTTTTCCAGTTTATCAAGCGCTTTTGCGAAAACGCCCCGTGTTGCTATTCTTAGAGAGCAAGGCGTCAATGGTAGTTTTCCCCTTCCCCTCAAGATGTTGCGTCCACATCCGTCCTCACTGAGCTACGCTGACTCAAAAACCTGCAGGACATGCCGAGATGGCCTTTGCTTTCAAAGTCGCCGGGTTCGACGCCATAGATCTGCATATGAGCGAACTAATCGACGGCCGCAACTTGGACGATTTTGTCGGCATCGCCTGTTGCGGTGGCTTCTCATACGGCGACGTCCTAGGCGCTGGCCAAGGCTGGGCGAAATCCATCCTCATGCACTCAGCTCTCCGTGCCGAATTCCAGAAATTCTTCGCGCGCAAAGACACTTTTGCCCTCGGCGTCTGCAACGGCTGTCAAATGCTGACCCGACTCGCGGAACTAATCCCGGGGACCTCTAACTGGCCTCTATTCCTCGAGAACCAGAGCGAGCAGTTCGAGGCTAGGTTCGGCATGGTCAAAATCCAGGATAATACCAGGACGCCGTCTGTCTTCTTGCATGGCATGAATGGGTCTTCACTGCCTATTGCCGTCTCGCACGGTGAGGGACGTGCTAGCTTTAAGAAACAGTCTGATCTGGAAGCCTTGAATGAACATGGTCTTATCCCCATCCGTTACACGGATACTCGAGGCCACGTCACGACCAAGTACCCCGCCAACCCTAACGGTAGTCCGGAGGGCATTGCAGCGGTCAGAAATCTAGACGGGAGGGTCTTGGCGCTCATGCCGCATCCTGAACGCACCATCATGGCTGATGTGGGCAGCTACGTGCCGAAGGAACAAGTGGAGGAGTGGGGCGAGTATGGACCCTGGGTTAGGATGTTTAGAAGTGCCAGGCGTTGGGTTGGTTAAATTAAAAAGTTCACATAGTACGTTACTATAGATTTTGGGCCGGTTGCTATGATGGCTTCTAGATAGATTTGCGGCGTTGGATTTTGGACAGAGCATACACAATCGAACGAAAAGTTTTAATCCCCTTTCATTCTTGCAATCTTTTATTGGTATGGAAGAATTTTGCCCACGGTTCCGTCGCCGACGACCGTCTCGCCAACCCCCCTTTTCTCAAATATATTTCACTTGACATATAAATCGAGTGCTGGTATCCCCTGTTGCCTACTTCTAGAGGCTTTGTATTCCCTTGTAGCGCGACGTTCTCATCCATTCTCGCGACTTGACCATATGTCGTGTTCTTCGTAACTAACTTGCATGGGAATGTTAAAACGAGTAGGAGTCTGTCTGACTATCGGAGTTGGCTTCTTTCCTTGACTAGGAGAGTTTCTTGGTCTTGACTCTTTACGCATTCACTGCTCTGGGCATTACGCATATAAAAAAGTTGGGTGGGTTTAGGCAAAAGGGTTGGGGTATGTGGTCTTGCCGGTTAAGCAGGAGATGTGGATATTGGTTCGAGGTAAACAGGTGATATTTCCCATGCTGCTGTCCGGGTGGCTGCAATATCCGCGGCGATGCCCTGAACGCGAACCATTCTTAAGGTAGATAAGATACCCTTTATACTTTGCAGTACTCGTACATACCGAAGATTAATCGCGAGGGTAAATCATATATCCACCTCTCGAATCTTGTATTCAAGCATCTCGTTCGAAGGAACACTATTCCTATCCAAGATCTTCTTCGCGGTATCCGCACCAGCAGCTGGCACTTTATATTCAAACCTCTTTCCCGCGCCAGGCTTCGTGCCGTCGGGTAGAGGATACGGGTAAGGCAGGTACGCGGGCATCAGCCCAAGCTGCACGAGTACAGAAGCCTGGTCCCATGCTATGTGCTCGTGGTAGAGCCTGTCGCCTCGTATGTTTACCACTGATGTAAAGGGAACTGTGACTGGTTTGCCCGTGGGTGGGATCCCTGGTATTCTACGAAGTGAGTAAGCAGAAGTTGGTTTTTTATACGCAGGATTGGGACGGAGGTGTAAGAGGTCCGCTCACAGCCAGTCGATCTCTTTGTTGTGCGTAAACGAGAAGACGAACTCGTCGATAACCCGATCAATGCCGACGGTCCGGCTCACAAGCTCCAATTCCGTATCATCGGGATTACTGAAGATGAAATGGCGCCGGTAGAAGTTCGAGAGACGGTCCCGTCCGACGCCTCCTGTCATCTAGCGAGCCATCATGATTAGCTGGTGCTTTCTCAACGGTACAGTACAGGTACGGTATCGGAACGGATACCTGCCGTCGGTATGTGATTGACATATGGTTCTTCAACCATGGTCCCCATCGTCTTCTCCACCGAACGCTCCGCGAACTCGAAATACGTATGCTCGTCCCAGATGGCCTCGAGGTCAAAATACGGCCCGCCCATGTGCTTCTTTAGAAACGTCAGGTTTCTCGTGTGCGATACGGATTCCGAGGAGTAGTGGAAGGAATCATGGCCCGGGGTTGCGAAATGGGGAGATTTGGGCTTGGGGTATTCGTGTATTGCGCTTCCGTTTGATGTTTGTAGCTTCTGGTTGGCTTTTCCTGCTACGTGATAGAGAATTGGAGTGGAATTCGTTTCTGCCGCGGGTGTCGAGGCATCTGCATATACAACCGCCGCCACGATGTTCGGTTTCGAGGCTAGTGCTTTCTTTACCGTCTCCCAGACCGTATAATCATAGACTGTATCAGGAAAGTCAGAATGCATTCTTCTACCGACTGGGTCTGTGCAGTGTGCACCACCACTCACCAAGAACTCCGACCTTGCTTCCCTCGCAAGCTACGCACTCCTCCAACGCGCGCTCCGCCACCGAAATCGCTCTCTCGGCAGCATCCACCTCCCTGCATACGCTGTCCTGGATCGCGGCGACGGTAAACCCCTCTTCGGCCCATTTCTGTGGCGGTTCAGGGACGTCGGATGCGGGTTGGAGGGATAGGCTGGAGGCGGTGATGAGGATGAGGGGGGGCCCGCGAGCTGCGCATTTTAGGAGGGGTTGGTGGAGGAGGATTCCTGGCGTTGGAGACTTTAGTTCAGCTGGATCTAAAGCTACGCCTCCTTTATCGGAACTGGACATGGTCTAAGGTATGTCGTTAAATTTGAGAGTTGATGAGTTTTAGCAAATTTGTATTGAAGCAAGATGGTTCATTGCATGTGGTTGTAAGGTACTGGATGATTTACCCCGCTATTACCCCTTTCTTCTTCACCCCAACCACGACACTCGACGCAACTGTTGGTGAGGATCTTTCAATGCACAAGACATACATCTGGAAATCAGACTCTCAGCTATTGTCTGTCTCTAGAAGTAAAGGGTCCATACAACCTTGCCCAGAAGCCTGGAACAACGTGCACCTTGAGCTACCCCGCACCTGATCCAGCCCCCCTGAAATATCCACCCTCCATCCCTCTATGTTTTTCTTCTTTCCGTTGTCTGTAGCTAAAGGTGTTATCTCTCAATTAGATGCATAGGCTTCGATCATATTATAATATTGTGCAACGGCCAAGGCTCAGCAGCTGAAAGCCTTGTCATCTGTTTACAAAAGGCGGCCAGCCATGTTGCATGCCTCTGCTTAATCACGCCTCTCTCTTGATGTCTTACTTCCTCTCCCTATCAGCTTTTCAAAACCCCAAGCCTGTAGTATAACTCGATGTTATGTCTTGTGCTATTCGTGTATCTTTTGAGCACAATCGCTGTCCTGTGGGTAGCATCGCTCTTTCCGTCCGTAGCTTCCAAAGTACAGTACCCGCAATGTATTTTCATAACACACCGTCCGCAATATGATATACAAATCATTCGTTATCCCTATCATTCTATCTACATTCTCTTCTCCCCAATTTCCCTACAAAAAAGGCGCCTTCGAAATGTCACAGCCTCTCACCCGCTCTGCTATTGAAGCAGTGATTTCAAAATATGGCCCAGTCCTCCAAATTCACCCCTACGAAACGTACAACCTCTGCTCTGTCGAATGGTTTCTCTCTCATTGCACACTTATCGATTCCAAAAATCCCTTCCATAACATCGTCCACCCCACACAAACGCAGCTACCTCACACACCCAAAGAAGGCACACGCTACTACCTCAATATAGAAGAAGCCGTCAAGCCTGGAGACTTCTCTACGGCCAAGGCATACGTGAACGCTTTTTGGGCTCCGGGACAGACCTATACAGACCTTCAATTTTGGTTCTTCAGCGGCTATAACGGTCACGGAACCGCCCTTTTCTCCTCCCTGCTCCTCAACAAACCAGCTCACACCGGGACTATCGACCTTTCCCCTTTGGGAGAACATGTAGGGGATTGGGAATATGCAGCTATTCGGATTGACAACACTACGCAGGATATGATTGGTATAATGCTATCTGCTCATGGGAAAAATATCTTTTACGATAAAGCGGCTGTAGAGGAACAATTCAAGTTAACCAAAGGTATACAATCTCCCAAGAAATATATTTCTACCTCGGAGACCTCAGTGGGTCGCTCTACATTGTCCTAGCTTCCAAAACCTACCATATCACGAAAGGCTAACCGCAAGATCTTGAATTGAAGACACTCATCCCGTTATCTACTCCTCCCTCAACGGCCACGCCAACTTCCCCTCTACAGGGCCAAACTATACCGAACACCGCAGAATTTTCGGTACGCCCGTTGGTCTCGACTTCAACCTACTGAACAGCACCGCAGACGGCGGGAAATCACTCGATTGCTCGCAGCACTATGAACTTGTGAGCGCACCTTGGCTGAAAGACGTATGTACCTCATCTGAGCATCCAATCTCTTTATTCTGGCACATTCGGGAGATTTCAATACCCTTTAAAATGTCCTAGGAGTTTTGAGATATTGAAATATGCTGATTCTGTGAAACTGAAGGTCGTCAGTCCCGCTTGGGTAGGCTATCCGTATCGATGGGGCCCGGAAGGTACGGCGATTCACATGGATGCTAAGACACTGGGAAATTTCCTGGTCGCTGCGTTGGGGGAGAAGAAGGCTGATCCGTTGTTGGACACGCCGGTTGTATTGGCTGCTAGTTGGCTCTTACATGTTTTCGTTACCGCGGATATCAATGGCGCCGGGGCACCGAGCGGACAGGGTCCTTGGAGTGGGCATTATTAAATAGGATATGATAGGAGCTGGTGGTTACGAAGGCAAAGCCCTGGAGATTGGGAGGTGGAATAATCTGCTACAAAAAAGAGATGATGAAGGAGGTTTCCCGTCCATATATTAAGTTGCCAAACTTATATGGTAACGTGTTTCATCTCCTTCACATTACTCCTCCATGGCATTACGCGTATGCATGCTCACACCAAAAATCAGATGTTATACATCATTCGAAAGTAAACACGTCCAAAAACACCTCCTAATCAATACACGCACAATCATCCCTCCTCCCGCCCCTCCTCCACCCCCTCCCCAAACCCGGACACCTCCACGCAATCTCCGGCCCACTACACTGCAGCAAAACAGCCCACAGCC
>QGMF01000737.1:0-18536 GCA_007821475.1 Lachnellula arida
TAGGTCTTCGTGGGGGTCGGGTAGCTGGTGTAGGAGTGAGAGCGTGGATATGGTTGGATTGTTGGACATGGTGAGGATGAGCTCCCCTTTGGGGGGTTGTGGAGGTTGTTGATAAAGCCTCTTGTGACGGGTAAGGTTGTGCTCTGTGCGTGTTGCTGGAGATGGAATTCAAGGTTTTGTAATAGTTTGGTGAGGATACTCCTAGTAGCTACAAGGTGCGTACTTTAAGCATAAGTCAATGACGTGGCGTTGTGGAGGCGGGGAAAGACACCCCTAAGATGTACGAAGTATCCTTGACTCGTTGCCAGTGGTAGCGAATATTAATATTTGGGGTTACGAACGGTCCTTCTTATAGCTCTTGATGTTTCCGGTCAAAGAGTCATACGGCATGTAAAAAGAGGTTAAATGTGAATGTAACTGGCAGGCTTGATAAAGACAGGAGGAGGTGGGGGCGGACGTTTAGCGAAGCCCCGTATCACGTGTAATTTATTCATGACGGAGTACCTAGTGGTAGGTATATGTCAAAATACATTTTTCTGTGTCTGTGTAATAATGTTATGGGTTGTTTATAGGACCAAGAAGAAATTTATTCACATTCAAGATGTGTATCAAAAATGAAAGCTCATTAGATATCGTGATAAATCGGTAAAATAGAAGACGTCTTAAATCTACTCATATATGAGGAAATATCGCCCCTCATCCATTTTCGTAGAAGACCAACCAGTTTTTTTTACGAATACTTTAGCCAAAGGAGGAAGACGCCGACCCAATGCTATGCCCGCTAAAATGCAGTAAATAACGCCACAGATATACACCACAGATTCGGATAGCTCGCTTCGAGCGCTGAGCTCCCTTCCTATCTGCTTTCCCTATGTTCAACTACAGGCAAGTCGGTACCGCTGAACCCGTTCTTGCCTCCCCCAAATTTGTTTACAATAACACTGAAGCGTCTGCTGAATCTCCGGATGGGTGTTTCAGGTCGTTCATCTTCCGGTTCTTCTTTCACTGGATCGACCTGTCGTCTGGCCTTCGGAACGAGGTTTAAATAAACTGGGTATAACAACCCAAATGAGAACAACGCGACGATAACACAGTAGCTGTATTGAACGCTCTTGTGGTCCAGACGCTGCACAGCGAACATGACAAATTGGAAGATACCCCCGCCGCCACCGGCGGCGGTGAGAAGCGCAGCGCCTATCTTCGTGCTGCTACCCAGGCCACGGAGTCCAATGGCGTAGACCATGGGGAAGACAGGACCTTCAAAAAAGAAAAACATCATCGCCGGACCTGAAATGCCATTCCCCGAGGTATGCAAAGACATGGTCAGGATGGAAAATATGAGACAGCCGAGGAAAATTACCATTAGGAGGATACGAGGCGGAATGAAAAGGCAGAGTGGTGCGAAGAGAAAGCGGCCGGCGGCGAAAGTGGTAAGACCGACAATGGCAAAGTTATCCGGACTTAGTGTAAGGGAGGCTTTTGGTGAGAGGGAGATGAGGATATCTTCGAACCAGACAGACATGCTTTCTTGAGCTGCCACGTAAAGAAATTGGGCCAACACGGCAAGGCCAAGAGTTACATAGATGAGGTGGAACTTAGAGGAGAAGACGGTATTCGACTTATAAACTCCCAGGTTTTCAGATTGAACAAGAAGCTCGTAGTCGCTTGCTTCTGGAAGGGGCATGTAGTAGAACAACAAGGCGAGGATGACGCTGAAAAGAGCCACGGCCAAGTAGGTCCATTGGATGTCAAGGAGACTAGGCGGGCTTTTAATGTTTGAGAATAGAACCCTCTCTGCCAGCAATTGGCTAAGAATGCTTCCCACAGCTTGTACGCCTTGAGAGAGTAGAAGTCGATACTCCGCGAATTGACTTGGTCCACACAGAGCAATGAAAGGATTTGCAGCAGTTTCGAGGACCGAAAGACCAAAGCCGACGACAAAGTTCGAAATGATGAATCCAGGGAATGAGCTCAAAACTGCGGATGGCCAAAACATCAGAGTTCCTGTACCATACACGCATAGTCCGGTGATGAACGTCGCCTTGAAGCCAACATGGCGCAGAGTCCACTGGCCCACCGTCATTGAGCCACAAAAGTATGCTCCGAAGTAAGCAGTTGTAAGCCCTAGGGTTTGACTGGTGCTCTGCCTTGTCATTTCAGAAATCTGCTTATTTAAACTATTGAGTAATCCGTAGGAAAATCCCCAGAGGAAGAACAAAATTGTCACTGCGGTGCAGTATTTAAACGACTCCACACCCCTGGTCTTGAGCATACTTTTGGGTTTCTTCATGTTGACAAATCCAAAGTAGACCGAGCTTTCCGTGGGGCAGGTATTCTGAGTAGCACTAATGGCCAGACCGGGTTCCATGTCTGGAATAGTCAGGAAGGTCATCATATCCACCTCGTCTTCTTGGTCAGCACCTGGCTGGCTACGAGGTAGGGGCTGTATGGTTTGACCAGGCCCTTCAATTGAGGACAGTCGATACGCAGGTGCATTATCAAGTTGTGATAAACAGTAGTCTTTGTCTGTTCTGGTTTCAGATAGATCTCGCAGCATGGAAGGTAAAATTCGGGTGATGAGAGGCTTCAATGTGGGTATGCAGGCACATATAATCCCAACGTTCACCTCGACAGCGGACCACATGAAGGCCGTACTAGCATTATAAGGGAAATCTGATGCGGTGCCCAGTTGCTCATGTGTCGCAGTTTGGTCAGATGAAGCTTGTTGAAGGTAATAGATCCGCACAACATCGACGATAGAGACGAAAATACCCAATGCGAAGGTCAACACCAAGATTGTCTTCTGTCTTTGTGGTAATCGCATTCCGGTGAGTACTGGTATCGGTAGGACTAGAATCGCAAGATCCGTAATAATGTTGACTGGTGCTGAACACAGGTAGAGTGTAACGATTGACAAGCATTGTCCTTGACTCATTGAGGGGTCGTATGCTGCCCTGACCGGACTGCATTGAAACAGGTTTAAAAAGGTCAACACAACCCCAGCAACATTGACAATTCCAAGTGTTATATATGAAGCAATTCGCAGAATGCTTTGGGTGTTTTTCGACATGCGGAGGTAGAATACGAGGATTGAAGTTTTTGTTGCCATCAAGGCGGGGTTCTGGTGGGGATCAGTAAATCGTCTTAGGCAATGCGAGGGCAGGGCAAAGCAACAACATACATAGAGAATCGTGAAAGCGTATTCTGAACTTCGCAATGGACCGAGCCATTCTGGGGCAATATCGGCATCGCGTCGACCCAAGCCTTTCGAGGTCCCATAATCGATCGCAAAGGATAGTCCAAAGGCAATAAACTTGCGCCAGTCAGCTTGCCGTCATTAGTTCCATGGCATATATCCCAGCACTCACCCAAGCCAAGATCACAAGCCAGTCATCTGCTGTCCTATGCGCTAGAATTCCAAACCGACTGATGAGCCTTGCAATGACGAACAGCGTTGCGATAATGAAGGTGGTGGTTGTCACGATGAAAGCCGCCTTGCCGCGCCCATAGAGCTCGTTTATATCGATGGAGGACATCGGGATGTGATGTTCTACCAGGGAGTACCAGAGGTGTTACGGTGTCATGGCTGTCGTCGATTCCAAGATGCCATTTGCAGGTAGGTGTTGAATTTTGTTCGCGATAGTCTGCGTCAAGCTCGCAGTGACGTCTGGTCCGTCGGGGGTGCTTCAACTGCGCGGTGGAGTCTGGGAGCTGTGCTGATGGGATATATGAGATGTTTTTCGTGTTTGCTGACCGAACAAGTATATGTCTGAGGTAGTGGCGGCACACGAGGTGAAGATATCTTTGGATGGCTTGGGCCTTTGACCTACCCAAGGAGGTAGGCTTACTTGTGGAGAGGAGGCTACCCCAGCATCCACACATTGCATCTTTGCCGCATCTTTCCGGGGCCCAACCTTGGGGCCCAACCTTGGGGCTGGGCTGGGCGGGCGGGCTGGATGCTTGTAGACCGAGCTTTGGTGCCTTTAGAGAGTTAGTTACATAATATACTTTCGATATGGGGATGGTGTGGATGGGGTTATGGACGGACTATCGCTGAGTCGTACAAGCGTGGAGAGACTTGGGGACGCCTCGCCTTACCCAAATGACGTGTGATTTGCAGCACACTCCCTGTTTGAGTCTAATACTCGCACTGGTAATCTCCCAATCAACTCTATAACCATATTATTCGTACCAATCAAAGAGCTTAGATTTGCGCCTTACCGTAAGTAACTCCTAAGCAGCCTCACTTGAAAATTGACTTGGCTGTAAAGTATATCTCTCTCTTACTCGCAGTCTCGCACGGTCTGGAGAGCGCTAGTCATGTATGCGGGATTCAGTGGAGATTGTCAGGCTGCGGGTGGGGAGGGGAAGCGATTACGGTCAGACTTTCCCTCGTATTATTTTACTCTAAAATACTCGAATACCAACAGAATAAAAGAACAGCCTTCTATCTGGTGTTTCACATATTAACTCGTCTATCGGAAGTTACAAGATATATCCGGGCAGGCCGGCCGTCCCGAGCCTCATCATCTGTGCTTTGTTCTTTTACCATGCGCCATCTCTCGGGGAATATCTTATGCCGATGGTGTGGTATGGTATCGGTGTACAAGGAATCGCGCAAGGAATCTTTTCTTCCCGAATCCCTACATGGTTGGTTGTTGTTCCTTCTGTGTCACTGTCACGAAGTTTAAGTATTGTTCCTACCGAGCGAGCCGAGTACAAGTAGTCCTAGCGTTTACCCCGCAGTCGCACAAGTGACAGGGCGGTGAGACGAGAATGAGGGGGAGTTGCACGTGATGAGCTCCCTCAAGGGTTCCGTAAGGGGAATGATATCTAGGTAGTCATTGTACTACCTATCTTTTTCTTTGTTTACCGGGTCATATTATAGACTTTATTTTAAGTATACTAATTTTCATAGTCAATAGGCAATGTAATACATACTTCCAGTACGAAGTCTAGCCTTAATAGTATTCCTTGTATCCCCTCCTGGAATACATATTTAAGTTGAAGTGTCCCATTAAACCTTACTTCCTGTACTACGGCTCAAGCTGCTGCCTATTTCTATAAACTCAGATTAAATCCTAAAGCTGTAGCTTACCTATGTATTTAGCTTTTCAGTAAGTTGCAGGGGGCTCAATCGCTAAAGGATTCGCATCAAAAGGGGTAACGATAACGAAGTAAACCCGTTCCTAAGGTATGTTAAGAAATGGGGATACTAATAACTTCTATAAATAAAATTAGACTACCGTTATTTTACAGGTAGATTAAATCATCAAGTGGCAGATAATAACCAGGTGGAGACTTTTCGAATTTGAACTTCGAAGCCCCTGACGGGACTGTGCTGTAAGCGAGAACCTGGATCCGAGAATCTGGCTCCGACGAACGACATGCGCGCCGTTCGTATCAGGACTTATAGTACCCGGAAAATGTATATAAGATGAAAGACAGATAAGTGTTGATTTTTTCTCGGGCCTGATCAATGGTCCGAAATATCCAAGGTGATTAACCGCATTGTGGATGTTATGTCCATTTACTCCTCCGTCCCAGCATTTGCTCGAGCTCGCATTAAAATCAGACAGCCCTCCTCAGAATCATATATTACAAACCAGATAAAAACCCAATAAACTCCTACCTCATCACTCCCTAGTTTCACATCAACTCCCCCAGCCCCCTCAGAAAATAAAAGAAAACAAAACTCCAACATGGCAGACATCGACCAAAAGCTCCAATACCTCCAAGACCGCCTCGCCATCGCCGACGCCTTCTGCGCCATGGCCCGCGCCCAAGACGAACGCGACTGGGCCCAGCTGCGCACCCTGATCACCAACCCCCTACACATCGACCTCTCGCGCCACCTAGGCCACCAAGGCTACACGCCCTCGCCCTCGCAGTTCATCGCGAAAGCGCAAACGGCGCTGAACGGCTTCGAGAGCACGCACCACGCGCTCCCGAACATCATTGCGCCACGCTGTGATTACCGTGTATCATTATCTCAAGACCGGGGTTGGGGTTGAGCCGTTTACGACGATGCGCAGGTACTGGGATATGGAGCTGGTGAGGGCGGGTGCGGGGTGGCGGTTCCGGAAGATTGTGGTTGTGAGGAAGACGCCGTTGGATGGGTATCCGGCGTTGTATGATGTAGCTGCGGCGGCGGCGGCGAAGGAGTTGGAAGGAAGTGAGGTTGAAGTCGGTGTCGATCTCGAGAATGTGGCGGAAAGGGGTAAAGGGGAGGAGAATGATTCCTAGTAGAACTTCGTGGTGAAGTTTCGGAACCCCGGGAGGACTTCTTCGGGTAGCCAGACATCAGGATGCTCATCATTCTCTTAACTACCGATTTCATAGCTTCCTATTCCCAAATCAAATCAAGACATGAAATTGGCTCCAAAAGAATTTGTCCCCACCTTACAATTCGTCACAGCTC
This sequence comes from Lachnellula arida, assembly GCA_007821475.1. Lineage (NCBI taxonomy): Eukaryota > Fungi > Ascomycota > Leotiomycetes > Helotiales > Lachnaceae > Lachnellula > Lachnellula arida. The sequence goes on from QGMF01000737.1 coordinate 6,422, forward strand.
AAAAGTTCTCTCTAACCTCGGGGTTCGAACTACAGTAACAACCTGCGAGACTTTCTCCAAGCCAGGGTAAGAATAGCCTCGATTGAATTGTGAAATATGACATGTCGTGTCGTTCAAGAGTCAGCGATTGTCTCACCTGGTGCAAGGACCAATGGATTGGACGATTAGATATTTTGGCCGATCTTCGTCTTTGGGAAGTTTGGGAAGGGTTGATGTTCAGGACATTTCAGTGGTGGAAAAGCATGGCCTCCCAATTTGGCTTGGTTTAGGGGCATTCTGTTGTCACAACCATCACTATTTGTTGACTGGAGTCTCGTAGAATGGCTCTTTAGACACAATATTACTTCGTACACAGCGTCATGTGCTCAATTACCGATTCAGCCCTATATATTATGAATACTCTTTTAGTTCTTTAAAGCCAAGTTTGCAGCAGGGTAAAAAAGGGGTTGGATCAGGGCAAAGACGACATTTACAAAGGCTAATAGCGAATGTTATATGTAGATACCGTTGGCATATTTACCCCTTAAGAGAAGAACTGATTCTTCGGCCGAGGAAGACCAAGATGCTCCCGCAACGTCGTCCCCTCATAATCACTCCGGAAAAGCCCCCGTCTCTGCAACTCCGGCACCAGCCGCTGCGTAACATCATCCAAGCCCTGCGGTAAGAACGGCAAACAGACCGTAAACCCATCCGCAGCCTCCTCAGCCAACCAAGTCCCAAAATCATCAGCGATGGACTCGGGCGTGCCTACAAAAGCCAGTCCAGAATACCCGCCATACCGCTGCGCCAGCTGCTTCACAGTCAGATTCTCCTCCCTAGCCAGCCGAATCACCCCCGCCTGACTAGTCTTGCTCGCGTTCGTCTCTGGGATATCGTCCGGCAGCGGGCCGTCGGGGTCGAAAGCCGACGCGTCAGCGCCGAGCGCGATGGACAGCGAGGCAATGGCGCTGTCGTAGTGCACCTTGCTGTCGAGAAGGAGGCGCTTGGCTTTCGCGTCCTCGATCGTGTCGCCGACGATGATGAGCGCGGCGGGCAGGATCTTGAGGTGGTTGCGATCGCGGCCGGCGGCCGTGACACGGCCCTTGATATCCGCGTAGAGCTCCTTGGCGGCTTTCAGGTCTCTCGGCGAGCAGAACACCACCTCGGCCGTCTCGGCTGCGAGCTGTCTGCCTGGCTCCGATTGTCCTGCTTGCACGATGACGGGCCAGCCTTGGACTGGACGTGCTATGTTGAGGGGGCCGCGCACTTTCAGCTCTTTGCCCTTGTGGTTCAGGACGTGCATCTTCTCCGGGTCGAGGTAGATGCCGCTCTCTTGATCACGGGGGAAGGCATCGTCAGCAAAGCTGTCCCACAGACCGGTCACGACGTCGTAGAATTCTCGAGCCCGTTTGTAGCGTTCGCTGTGTTCTACGTGCTCGTCTAGACCAAAGTTCTTTGCGGATTCTGGGTTCCCAGTGGTGACTATATTCCAAGCCGCTCGACCACTACTGAGATGACTGTGCGGACATCGAGTTAGCTTAAACCTCGAAGATGAAAGTATGGAAGTGTCTTGTGAATCACGAGCCATTCTTTCTTTGAACATGCTCCAAAGACATCTCAAAACCCCCGAAGATCTCAGAATAGGAGATAAACCAAGTCTTACTCCAAAGAAGCGAAACGACGAGCAATATGATACGGCTCATCATAAGTAGTCGACGCCGTCGCCGCAAGCCCAATCTTCTCCGTCACAACCGACAGCGCCGACAGCAGTGTGAATGGTTCAAACGAAGTCACGGTATGGCTGCGCTTCAACGCCTCGACAGGCATATTCAGCACAGCCAAATGGTCCGCCATGAAAAACGCATCGAACTTCGCATCTTCCAACTTCTTAATAAAGGACTTGAGATGAGCGAGGTTGAAATTGGCATCTGGGTAGGAACCTGGATATCGCCATGCACCGGTATGCAGGCTCACTGGCCGCATGAAGGCCGTGAGATGTAACTTCTTTGACTCTGTCATGTTTGTAAGTCCAAGTCCAAGTTCAAATTTATCTAGCCGTCTTGGTAAATTTGTAGAATGTGTTATGAAGGTAAGTAAAGTAAAGGCTTAGCAAGATAGGAAGATTTATATGGAGGGATTCTCGTGGTGGTTGCAGTGATCACAAATCCGATAAGTGAAGTTGCGATCACGACATTCACGAATGCGGGGCACTGACAAATCCGAAGGCCCCGGAATATCTTTTGCAGCTGACAGCGTATTCCAATGCACCTAGGTCCTACCTAGGTAGAGATGGAAGGATACTCCATACCTAAGCAAACTTTGCACATATTCTCACAGCTGGAAGCCTCTCCCAGATAATCTTCCGTGACGCTTCTAGAATGCCATTCCTTAGCATTGAAGAAAAGCTACAGCGCTTTGCATCACGATGTCTTCCTTCAAATGTGCCCTTATGAGTCAATTCTCCGCTTCATATAAAAAGCAGTCAACGTGTATATATGATACGCACAACACACCTCCAAGGTATTCTCTAGAACGCTCAGTCTCAATCAAATAGGGGAGGCAGTCACGTGCTCGCATGGAACTTGGACTTTATGCATGTACCCCAACATTGAACGCTACAATCAAAGGCAATTTGGTATATTATAATATCAAGGATACAAACGTTCCCTTTGCCAGCCTATTCGAACCAACGTCGGGAACAAGAGCAGGACAGACAGAATGACAAGAAAGCATTTCCATCGCACAAGCAAAGTGCGAACCAGGAGGAGAAGTCTGGGACCAAATCTTGCCAGGAGACTGTAAGGTGGAAGACGGTTGTCATAGAAGTATGTAGAGTCGACTGGACACAAAAGCCCAAATCCGAAACGAGAACGTAAATATCATTATCCAATACATATGTTTAATTTCCCCGTTTTCGATCCGCGGTCCCCATCCATCCACCCATCCATACCAAGCCCGTATATACACATTATCCCATCCATCCCATCCTATCTCATACAAATCCCAGCCCATCCCCAATCACTTCTTCACTTCACATACGCACCCTGCGGCTGCGTCACCCCACCCTGTTGCCCATTATACCCGCCATAAAACCCCTGATTCCCATTCCCATTCCCATTCCCCTCATAACGCCCACTATACAGCGGCGGCGCCTCAGCCGGTGGCGCATACATCGGCTGGTCGGTGTTATAGTTTGCGTCAACGTTCGCAGGCTGGTGCTGCTGCGCCGTCATATGCATCGGCGTATTGGCGCTTGCTCTGTTGCGGTTTCGGCGTGTGCGGCGGCGTGCACAGAGGCTATGTGGGCTGTTAGCAGGCGTTTTAAATCAAAAAAGAAGAGAAAGTGGAAGTGGTGTGGTGTGTGGGGAGGGAGGGAGAAAGAGAGGAGGGGACATACGCAAATAGAAGGATGAGGATTATTCCAATGAATATCAATATCCCGGCCAATACCCAGCGGCCCCAGCGGTACCATGCAGAGTTGCAGTTGTATGAACTTCCGTATCTGCGAGCAGTTAGAATTTGCGAACTGACAAATACGGGACAGACGCTTACCCGTCATATCCGCTGTAGTAGTTGTTATCGTAACATGTATTACGGGAAACGAGCACAGCTGCACGGGGTAGGATTGATGCGATAGACATTTCAGTTGACGCGGGCGATTCAGCAGAGGAAGAGCAGGTAGTTGGAAGTTGGGAGATGGATGAAGAGCTTGTGGATTCGAGGAAGAGAGGGTCTTGTTAAGTAGGTACTACAAAGGTACGGTACGGTAGCACTGCACTGGACTGGACGGGGCGATGCCACTAGTCGTACACTCATCATCGGTGTCTAAAATACAAGTACATGGCCCGGAATGAATGAATGAATGAATGAATGAATGCCCAGTGTTAATGCTCACCATTGTAGCCAAGGACCAGTTCTGATGCATATTTGGAATGAATGTTTAACTGGAATTATTTGAATATGACAGAAATACCTTACCTAATAACAATTTGATCCTTTAAGCATAAGCAGAAGCAGAAGCATGAGGCGATATACCTTACTTTACCTTACCTTATGAAACTTTACTAAGATACCAAGTATAAGAACGTGGAGAATTCGAGCTAAATCTTCATGACGTTGGACTGAATTTGGAATCACGGATCTCGCTTCAGCTCCGATGTGACATCATCACCTCACCCTGCTCACCTCCACGATAACGTGACAGTCTGAAACTACCAAATAAATAGAGAAAAAGATGTTGAGAATTGCATATTTCAACCAGTTATTCATCGCATATATTATTTGCAGCGATACAGTCGTCCTCTGAAAGATGACATTGTCACGTGCATTACGCCACTCAGCATCCGCCCCCTCATCAAGCGAGAGGGTATTTCGTGGATAACGATAATAGACAACGTCAATTGACGTGGAAATCTTTTTCGGTATCTTAATCCTATATTTAGCTTTTATTTTATAGAGTGATATAGTGAAGTAGTGCAGTCAGAGGAACATGACGGGTAACTAGCTCGCAGTTTAGCTGGCTCACTTGGTAGGTTTAATTGGTAGTTTTCACCTCTATTATTCCAAAATCCGTTTCAGGAGTTGGTTTTCTGTGGTTTATAATTAGCTGAGGATGTCGTTCTGACTCGTCGTCTTCCACCAGAATACATAACAAGGATCTGTAAGGCGAAAAGCCCACAGTTCACAGTCATTGAAGAGATATCAATCAAGCCACAAAACTCCCAAACCCTACAAAATTTCCACGAGACGATAGATAATCCTCCTCCCCCCTCAAGCAGCCCTCCGTTGCTTCCCACTAATCAAATAAATCGCAGCACGCATTTCCAACAACGGATCATCCGACGGCTCCACACCCCTAACCCTCGGTATCGGATCAAAGATAACCTGCTTGACCTCCTTCGCATTATCCGGCACTCTGCCCTCCAGCTTAAACGAACCCAGCTCCACCACCTCCCGCGACGCAGGCCAATGCACCGTCGCGTCATCCGTCACATCGCCGTCCCCCGCAATCTGCGCGAGGATCTTGAAGCCGATAGCTCCCGTCTGCAGACGGGCGCTTAGCTCTTTCTGCAGGTACTCGGCGTCGTGCTCTTTCGCGGCTGCGGCGTCGAGGGTCGAGATACCCGCGTCGGGAACTACGTGGTAGCGGATGAATGTCGTGGTGCCGTCGGCGGCTATGAGTTTATATGCGTTCACGCCCCAGTATTGCTCCGTGGCGTAGCTGGCGGGAGGGGGCTTGGGAGCCGTGACGAAAGCAAGGGCTGCTGGGTTGGCGCCGAGGAACTTCTCGATCGCAGATGGGTGTTCGGCGTCGGGAGGAGAAGCTGCTATTGCCTGGAGCATTTCCAGAAACTGGGCGCCCGTGTGGGTGGGGAAGAAGGGCGTCGAGTGAGCGACGATGTCGGTATGTTTGTGGGGGCCTAGGATAAAGCGGATGGCGATACCGCGGGGGTCGGCGTTGGAGTCATTGTCTGGGATGTTGGGGATGCCAGTGGAGTTGGAGAACCGGACCCAGACTGGCGTGGTGGCTTCATTGAAATGAGGCGCACTGGAGAGCTTCTTCGCTTCCGCTGAGGGAGTGAAAGTCCCGCTTAGTAACTCGCTCCCTTTGGCGTGTGCTATTACGCCACATTGTTAATGGCTAATCTGTTGTTTGAATGACGGGATTTCTTACTTGCGCGAAACCCTGGGTGCTTTCCAAAAAGAGCCTGGAGCTGGGCTACCAAATCTTTGGCCGTTTTCACGAGCACTCCATCAGATGGGAAAGGCATGGTATTGGCTGAAAAGGTGTTCTGATAGGTTTCCGAAGCAATTTCAATTGAGTGCTAGAGAGGATAGATTGATATGGCTACCGGCTCATTCTTATGTATATTTCAGTCGCAGCATGGGGTTTTTGGGTTCTGGTTTATAAAGCCGGGAGGCTGAATCTACTTGTTCCGTTTGGTTATTCTTGAATTGCGTATTCGCAATATATCTCCTATGAGTGGTTGGAGCTAGACGCAAGGCGCATGATGAATAAGCACCCTTGCATGATTGAGGAACTGCTCGAGTGATATCTGCAACCAATAGTAACAATTATGTGTAGGGAGGAAGAGACACTGCAGTGCGTGCCTCGGAACGAAATAATGCAAACTAATAAGATATTGCGTGTGGTAGGATCATCCTGCTCGAATGAATCTCAATTCCAAATAGTAAAACCCTGCTCAAGCATCTGATTACTGAGCTTCCTGCATGAAAACGACCCGATGCTTAAACACCTGGTGCTGGATCAAGTAAGAAGATCTCACGAAATTGCAATCTTGATAGTCTTTGCAAGACTAGGTACTCCAGCACTATTGAGAGCAAACAGCATCCAATACCCAGGCAATGCCACACCCGAGTCACTGGGGATTGTAAGCGCGTAAGTTGTCCCGGAAGTTGTTGTCGGAGTCAAAGCTATACGACGCTGATCAGTGTCTACAGTATGTGTTGCTGAGCCAAAACGAATAAGAGAAAAGTTGCTAATTGTGCTATCAGCGACGACGGTGATCTGTCCGCCAACGGCCGCAGTGGTCGGGGAAACCGAGGTGAGGGTTGGCCTTGTTGCTGCTGTGCCGTCGGAATTGAACAGGTACGCGGGGCTATAAATCTGCGCGTCTGCGTGGTTGGCTTCACCTGTGGGACAATCGCCACAAAGGCCTCCACCCCCAGTGAATACCCGTCCGTCAAGCATGAGCAATGCTATGCTGTGGTAATTTCGTGGAACTGTGTGCGCTGGAAGGACAGTGAAAGTCTGAGTTGCTGGGTCCCATAATTCAGGTGTCAAGATGGAGGTAGCATCAGTGAACGGCACGGCGTGGACTTGACCTCCTGTGACGAATATTTTCCCATTCGGTAAGACAACGGCATTGGCAAAGGCCCGCTGATAATTCATCGAAGTGAGCGTCTGAACGGTGGGAGTGGTATTTGGGGTACCGAGAGTAATGAGATGGACGTTGCTCGTGGCGTTGACATCTTGGTAGTCAACCGCGCCGCCAGCTGTAAATATTTTACCATTGACAGCGTCATACATGACTGCATTTCCATTCATAGAGTCTCCATCTGAGCCACGTAGTCCAGCTGAGGTCTGTGATCCGCTCCCAGAGGTTCCGTACCAGTTCATCGCCTTACTAGGTCCAGCTTGAAAGACGGATCCGCTTTTCCATCCAAAGAGCCATCCGTGGTTGTCCTGCCGGAATATTCCCGCTGAATCGGCTGTGAGCATTGGAGCGACAGGGCATCCGCTCAGTAGAGACCAGGCGTTTGAAGTTGCATTGTAGATCTCGCCATTTTTACCACCACGGCCACCGCTCCAGGAACCACCGATGGTAAAGATTCGGGCATCCGACAATGTTGTTGATGCTTGGTAGCCTCGTGAAATTTGCATCGTAGCGCCAATTATCCAGCTATCACTTGAGGGGTCATAAATGGTTGTTTTGCTGGCATCATCACCGCCTGTCACAACAGCTCGCCCATTTGCATCGATAGACATCCCAGGACAGAACATATCATGGTCTGTAGCAACTACATTGCGTTCAGTGACAAGTCCCGTGGCGGGATCGTATGTTGCAGTGTACGTATTTCCTGATCCGCCAAACGCGTTGATTTTGTAAGAGGCAAATGTGACGATCTTCCCCGTGTCATGGAGAACGACCGCTGCGGCAAAGACTATCGGAAAGGCGATGACGGGTCCCCACTGCAAGTTATCAGAGTCAGCATTGCCTAATCAAGAAGCATTTTGAAGCCCGGAAGTTTGCATACCTGGCCATTGACTGTGGAAGTGGGGGCAATATTCACGCCAAATTCAGCCGCACTCGTCCAAGATCCACGATTTCCGGCTTCAGTGTGTGCGGTAACGCGAACATAACGAGCTTGCGTATTCGCAAAGCCACTCTGTTTTGGCGAATCATCGTCAATGAAAGTGTCATTGGCTACCAGGGTCCAGGTGGAGTTGTCAGGACTCAACTCAATGGTATACTGGCCAATGTTTCCGTTCTTATTTCCATCTTGACGGGGAAGATAACTGAAGCCATTCAGCAGCTGGGATTGCGTAAGATCAATGACTGCGGAATGAGGAAGTGCTGCTAAGGATGGACTGTATTCGGTATGCCAGAATGTGGTGGTATTGTCGTCGATTGCCTTTGCTCCCTCATTTCCAACTTGGAAACTGTCAACGGTGATTGATACACTAGAAACGAGACCAATGATTGTCATGAATACAAAATACCACATTTTGAGGTTTGTGGTCTTGAAGGATTGCAATAGAATGGGTAGAAAAGCAACAGCGATCTCCTACTTATGGAAAAGAAAAGAATATGCCTCTAAGAGCAAAGCGTTTGAGGAAAGGAGACAAATAATATATGACCAGGGATGGTGTGACTGTGACAAATGGAATCAATACTTAATTATACTTATTAAAAACATCGTACTTGCCTTTTTGAACTGTGTCCTCGCAGGTTGAGCAGCCGATACAGTTCAAGAGGTGTCCTGCAAGCCAATGAAGAACGAAAGCATATATTCAGCTGGTGTTCATACGAGACGGGATGTCGGGAAACCCCGTTGCATGCATATGCATGCTTGTCGTGAGGCGTTTCCGTACTCGCAAACGTGAATCCCATGTTCCGCGCATTTACCCACGCCCAGTAGAGCCTCGCAGAGTGATATGTAGTACAATCTTATATATTGATTCGGCAAGCGTGCCGTACGCACGGGACCTGCGGGATGGGGCGCGGAACGGCGAAACCTGCGAACGCATAGATCTCCGCGAAGACGTTGCAATGAGGCTTATGTGAGTTGACTGGTGTTTCTTGGTACCATGGTATGGTTGTCATCTAACATAAGCATGATTGCAGTAGTTGGTCAATAGTCCGGTTGGACGAAGCGTGTCGGGAAGGTAGTCAATAGAAACCAGGGAATCTAGGAACAATGCATTAGCACGAGCTTTTTTAATATACTCTTCCAATTTGTTCGGTGGCGTGTTAAGCAGGACTTAGTCTCGATAGATACCTATTTGCGAGAACCCAGGTAAGAGGCAGAGGAGAAATGCTCTTCTGCAAGCCGCATTTCGAGATAAGGTCTAAACAGGAAGGCAGAAGACGCATCAATAGATACCTACCTCTAGCCTCTAGGTACCTAGGAAAAGCCTGTCACACATGTGATCGCTGCCGACAACAAGGCTTGGGAGTTTGAACCTCATAGCTGCTGTCGTCGCCGGGGCAGTACCACCTTCTAGAAGATGGGAGGACGAAACATGTCGTGCCAGACGATGCGATGCGTGAAGCGGTCCGGCGGTCCCGGTGGTGTATGGTACGGGCTGATGTAAGCAGCTAATTCTGTGCACCGGTGGCACTCTGATGAACACATTTTCATATACCTATATGTTATTATCCTCTGATGCTAGCGTTAAGCTATAACTCTATTATCTACTGCGATATACTATCTCAAACAACCTATACCGCGGTTTTGAGAGAAAGGTCACGTGAGCGGGTGCTGTAATCCAACTTTCCAGCCGGAAAAGAAGCCCTTTATTAAGAAAAGTCTTGTCAAGATGACACGCCCAGTAGGGAACCCAAATTTTGGACAATACGGGTTTAGACTAACATATCACTGCCTACCTAGATACCTAGGTATTAAATAAACATTATCTTTTTCTATTTACTTGTACATCAACCCCTGTTCTACGGTATACGTCAGGATTACCGGATTAGGAAAGTGGGGTGTTATGTCAGCACTCACTGCCCCGCTGGTGCCGCGCTCTTCGGGTCAGAAAAAGAAAGTAGCCGTACCTCCACCTAAAAAACTTCTATATTCCCTTATAAGAATTTAAGCATAAAATTATTTTTATAATACTATTTAATTATGAATCTTTCACCTGTCATTCAGCATCTTTTCTATTTATTTCTAACCTAAAAAGTAAAAGAAAATGAGAAGTTATTTAGGTGTTACGCATACTGTATGTAGGGCCACTTTTAGCCACTTTTTTCTGACCCGAAGAGCCGCGATATTGATGAATCGTTATCGTGGACACGGCTGCCTGCGGACATGCAGATTCCCTGGTACAAAACTCGCTTTCCATAAGGTAGACTTTCAACAGTTCTCTCATCAATTCTCAAAAGTCCTCTGATTTGTCCTATAGCGCAAGTAGACCGGCACATTAAGAAAGTGGTCGCCAAAGCGCATCCACATCTCCAGGAAATAACACTATGGGTGCATTCGAGGATAAAGTAAAGAAAATGTGTGCCGATCGAGAGCTTCCGGGGATTACACTTCTTGCCCGTGATAATGGAGGTATTCTCTCTTCCGCTGAATCAAAGTATCTAGCTGACTTTCCTCAGGACACTTCCAGTATACAGAGACCTTTGGTCACAAGAACCCTACAGAGCCAATGGATTTGGACGCTACCTTCTGGCTAGCATCATGCACCAAACTCCTTACTAGCATTGCCGTCCTACAATGTGTTGAGAGTGGTCAGATCAAACTCGATGATGATGTCTCGTCTGTTTTGACAGAATTGAAGGACATTGAAATTCTCACGGGCTTTCAGGACGGAACAGATACGCCCATCCTAAAGAAGGCAGAGAATAAAATTACTCTAAGGTAACAAACCAAGCCCTCTTCTTTTTCTTTCAAGATTTGACTGATCATATAGGCATCTCCTTACGCATTCAGCTGGTTTCGGATACGACCACGACGAGAAGTATCAACGCTGGAGCGCCTCCCGCATCGCGCTTGGGCAAGAAGAGGATACGTCCATGATAGGGAAAATTTCCAAACCCCTGCTCTTCGAGCCCGGAACGAGCTGGGAGTACGGCTACAGTCTTGAATGGGTGGGTGTACTTGTCACGCGACTCAGCGCCATGTCGCTCGAGGAGTACATGCAAAAGAACATCTGGGATCCACTAGACATTCACAACATAACTTTCCACCCGGAGCAGAAGCCCATTGTCAAGAAAAACCTCGTCAAGATGAGTCGCCGAGGAGGAAACCCAACCTTTGGACTGCCTATTCGCAACGAAGAGAAGGTCGAATGGATCGACGAAGCTGTCTTTGATTCTTCGACACCAGATGAGTACGGAGGAGGAGGGCTAACCGGTTCTGCAACCGAGTTCATGAAAATCCTCCAGTCGATTGGCCGCAACGATGGAAAGCTACTAGCGTCGGCGACTATCGACGAGATGTTTACTCCGCAGTTGACCGGTGAAGCCGAAAGGGTATACCAAGACGGCATTGGACTTCCGCACATGCAAGACGTATTCTCAAGCCACAAAACGGGCACAAAGGTTAACTGGGGGCTGGGGAGCATGATGGTGTTAGAAGACGAAGAGACGGGACGAACGAGCGGGACGTTGAGCTGGAGTGGCATGCCGACCCTGCTATGGACGATCGACAGGAACGCGGGCTTGAACCTGTTGTATGCTAGTAATGTTCTGCCCGCTGGCGATCCCAAGTCCGGCGACGTGCAGAGGTGGTTCGAGAAGAAGATGTATATGCGCTTTCAGGAATCTGGTTGGTTTGCACGAGAGTGGAAAGGGACATAGAAACCTACTGTAGAGCTAAAGCTGCTATCCGACGGGCGATTGATAGGAACAGGAAATAGAAGAATATAATAGACGTAGACTATAATGATGCGTGTATTATCTATGAACCAGCTTGAAACACATTTATACATGTCTCTTTAGTATCAACAAAGTTCCAAAGATATGTTTATCATATAATTACACAATCATTTCTTTTTAAATTCCCAACTCCCCCTTAACCCATATTCAATAATCCCCCATCTCCCCCCCCATCCTCCCTAAACAACCCACCACTCTGCCAACCAAACCCCGCCGAATCACTAAACATCAACTCAAACAGCGCATCCACACCCATCTGATCCGGCACCGCATTCACATCTCCGGGGAGATAAACCTGTTCCGTCTCGCCGTGACTGTGACCGTTCCCGCTCATCAGAGAAGGTGCGCTTCTGGAATCTGATCTGAGGATGACGGCAAAGACGTTTTGGATAATGCTGCGGTAGTCGGCGGCCGGGTGGGCGGTGGCTGAGGTGCGGCAGATGGTGTCGAAGATTTGGGAGGCGAGAGATGTGAGGCGGTACAGGAGGGAGGGGGGGCGAGGG
>QGMF01000738.1:0-18534 GCA_007821475.1 Lachnellula arida
TCCGCTCCATGTGGCCCCCGGCGAACACGAAGCCCAGCAGCGCCTCTCCAAGTTCTGCACCGAAGCCATCAGCGCCTACGGCGCGCAACGCAACTTCCCCGCCGCCTCCGCAACCTCGTCCCTCAGCGTACACTTCGCCAGCGGCACGCTATCGACACGAAGCGCGATCCGCGCGGCGCGCGAGCACAACACCAGCGCGAGCCTCAACGCTGGCAACACCGGCATCCAGACGTGGATCTCGGAGGTGGCGTGGCGCGATTTCTACAAGCACGTGCTGGCGCACTGGCCGTACGTGTGCATGAACAAGCCGTTCAAGGCCGAATACACGAACATCGAATGGGAATACAACGGTGCTCATTTCGCGGCCTGGTGCGAGGGCAGGACCGGGTACCCGATTGTAGACGCGGCGATGAGACAGCTGAATCACTGCGGGTACATGCACAACCGGTGCCGGATGATCGCGGCGAGCTTCCTGGCCAAGCACCTGCTGCTGGATTGGCGCATGGGCGAGCGGTATTTCATGGAGCATTTGGTGGATGGGGATTTTGCGTCGAATAATGGCGGGTGGGGGTTTAGTGCCAGCACGGGCGTGGATCCGCAGCCTTACTTCCGGATCTTTAATCCGCTGTTGCAGAGTGAGAGGTTTGATAAGGAGGGCGTGTATATTCGGAAGTGGGTTAAGGAGCTCGAGGGCGTCGAGGGGAGCGCGGTTCATGAGCCGTATGCGAGGGGGATGGGGAAGAAGGCCAGGGAGCTGGGGTATCCGGAACGGATTGTGGAGCACAAGGAGAGTAGGGAGAGGTGTTTAGCTAGGTATAAGGAGGGGCTTGGGAGGGAGACTGCGTGATGGGTAACACAGCTTTTACTATATCCCTGTTTCAAGAACTGAAAATGGGACAAATACAATGGAGGGATCGCTTGATCCCTCGGATTACTGTCTGTATATCCAAGTAAAGCAAGAGAACGAAGTGAGCGGTGCATTGCTCTGCGACTTGCACCTCACAATTTCAACCTCGGTGTCAGAGTATGAGCAAGATATAAGATATTCCCTTTGTATTCCAATTATATCTATACACCTATTCTCCCGAATAACCCCTTTCCATAATAAACGCCAAAATGAAAGCATACATCGCTCGCTATGCAGTAAAATAGTGTGAACAAAACGCCGTATGGGCCTGGTATCTCTTTCCCGTATGGGAATTCATCGTCCAAGTACCCTCTTTTGAGGACATGTTGGAATGTGTCGTATGTAGAGCAAAAACGCTAGATATGCAGTGGTGAACATTTGGCCTTGGGAGAGGTGGCTCGGCCGAGGTGTGACGGGGTTCCCAATACCCATCGCGGGTGATGGATGACTTTCCGTTACATCGTCTCTTACTAGCATGGGTTTTCTGCTTGCACTTCTCCTCCCGTGCCGCCGCTTCCTTCACCTTCTTTTCCTCTTCGTTGGCCTTTAGGGTAGCGATTCGAGTTTCTTCCTCCTTAGTTTTTTGGGGCGCCTGCGTTCGTCGGCTTCTTCACTACTTGAGGGCCATCGAGTTTGGTGGATTCGGCTTGGTTGCTGTTGGGCTGCTGATTTTGCTTCTCGGGCGCCCCCAATGCTTTCTGCTCCTCTGCTTTCTTATCTTCGGCCAACTTCTCCTTCTTCTTCTCTTCTGCCTTCTTCTTTGCGTCTGCTATGTATTTCTTGTTGACTGGAACCCATTCAAGTTTGTCTTCGTCGAAATGGTGACTGCTCAGGTTAGGAAACAATTTTAGTAAGATGGTTGAGAAACCTACCCCTCATAATCAAGCAGGGTCAAGGCTTTCTTTTTGTACTCGGCCTCGAGAACCTCTTTGTACGCAAATGGGATTTTCGCAGGTGTGCCTTCGAAAAATGTGTCTCGCAGAGGGAAAATGTAAGTATCCTGTCGATTATCAGCATGTATCTCTTATTCGTGGCTAGTCTGCGTACCCGATATTCGTGTCCATCTTTGCAGCTCAACATGCCTTCTCCAGAAGGATGGGTAAGATTGTATCTCGCAGTCGTAATGTCGATGAACAATCCACTCGTAGTATCGACCCATCTCGCATCAATCACATTCAATTTATCGGTCTGTTCTCGATTGGCGTAGTGGGGATTTATTTCCAACATGTAATCCCTTCCTTCAGGGATACGAGGTGTCTTGTAATGGAAAACGCTCATGTTGTAGTACGATGCGAGGTACTGTATCGAAGGCTCCGATACCTGGACATCGGAATCAGAATCCCAGGGTAGAATCTGCGAGTACTTAGTTACGCATCGGGAAATTGAGGGCATCATGAGTCCTACCTTGCGATTCCACCACCACCCCAATAAAGTACCATGCATCAGCCATGTCTCCACGCCAATGTCTGACATTGTAGCCAAGTATGTCTGAATTAAATTCGAGAGAGCCTGCTTTCGTTCTCGATATCCTAATTGGTGATCGGCAAACCTGTCACCAAGTCAGTCCCGGCCATTGGGTCCCGAGGAGTCGGGTTTGCTTACCGGCCATCATAATGCGGATGGAATCTGGATCGCACAAACTGTCAGCACTTTATATCCTCCAAATCCTTTGCGGGTGAATGCCAAGTCAATACATACACGCTTTCATCTGAAGAAGGATCGTTCGTTAGCATGATAGATCGAGGCTAATAGTCGGAAGCGCGATTACAACTTTCGCGACTTACGAAAATATTTGTCCTTGGGATCTCCTCTCCTGCCACTCATGTCCTTGTGCATTTTGGTTCGGACGCTCAGGAAATCTGCATCGCGTTTCTCGATGGCAACGGCCGATGCTAGGCTGAGCACCGCAGGCAGTGAGAGCAGCCATGAAAGGCGCATCGTGGGTTTTCGTTTTCGAGGTCGGAGAATGCAGTGCTCGGAAAGCTTGGCTGACGATGCGATCAAACCACTTCTTGGCACGGTAAATCTCCAAGCATAAAGTGACAGTAGAACTAGCCTATGTCATATATTCGCAAAGTCTCTCGTAAAGGTCCTGGTGTTGCTGGGGAGAAGAATATGGTGGTGAGGGGTGTTGAATGGGAAGTTGGGTCGAAGGAGGTTAGGAAGGAGTAAATAAATGAGGGTACTGAGTGATATATGAGCGTCGTGTGCAGGGCAGTATCTACAAGCTGGCAGCCGTTGGCCGTTGGTTGGTTGGCTGGGTCCTTTCTCGGATTGGCGGGTAAAAGTACCTGGTAAAAATAGCCCCGAGGTGAGGAGGTGGGGAGGTGTTACAAGCCCCCAGGAACTATTGGAGGAAGCATGCGAAGTAAATTTACCTAGAGTACTTTACCTCCGTACTCTCCGTATGGATGCATACGCGCAATACCGTACGATACTCCTCTCCACGCCAAGATTAATCCCTGTTGCTGTCGTTGCTGTTGCTGTCGCTGTCGCTGCTGCTTAGCTACAGCACGCGAGCAAATACGCAGTAAAGCACTTTGGCCGTTACAATTCAAACGGAAGGACAACGGCAGGAAATGATCAGCGTGCCACCGCCTCACTGTATCTTTGTGTCCTGTGTCATTTTATGTTGTGTTATGTTTTACTGTATCCGTAACGCTAGGACATATTTAAATTTACGCTCCGGGAATGCAAGGAGTCGGGTTTTGATAGGGTCATCTCAGCTCTAGATTCTTGGCCGCGCGGAGGTCTGGGAATAGGATCTCCGAGTTGTAGTTGTACGAAGTACGTCGAAGTACAGCAGGCGGCAAATAATACTCAAGTAATTTCAGTAACTATATCCTCAACCTCAGAATAGAGTGACCCCCAATTAAATATAGTAGATATTTCAAGAAGGGAAGTTGATTTATTTGTACCGCAAAGGCTTGTCGAGCCGGACACACCTTTCGAGGGTAGAGATCTTCCTAGTCGCGTGCCTTCTTGATGCCAATAACCCCCTTAGGCAAGGCTCCGTACCCCTCGTCTCATTAAATGCAGCCCATCCCTTTGAGTGACGCGTCAGCCTGTCAGTTTCACCCACACCAGATGGATCAAGCTTTTTGACGACGGGACTGGTGGGCTTGGCGAGGCTTGGCAAAAGCTTGGTATGCGCCTTGGCACCCGGTACTTAGTGGTAGACTACTACTAATAGTCTACTCCGTATAGTACCTAGGTATACGGCGTATACTCGTAGTACGGAGTACCTAGGTAGGGTTTAAATCCTCCAGGACCGTCATCAATGATCAATCTAGAGTAGATAGTTTGAAAAAGTACTGTAGTTAGGATTCGAGGCCGCAAGTGGCGCACTAGGTACTCCCACAACCTTCTCGATCAAGTCAGGACGAATGAAAATGTGTTTCAACTTTCCAATGCAAGGGAAAAAGGGGTAAAACCCAACTATAAAACTGATTGAAATTTGCCCCTGAATGACTTGTGTTTGTCTTTGTTCTTAGTCTATTATTAAGCGTAAAAAGAATCACAAGCTTCCGTGTTCCTGCCTTTGGCCGGCCATTCCGGAAGTACGGTATGTGGAATGCATATAGAGATTTATCTAACCAAAACAACCACCTTCCTAGCGAGATTTTCGCTCCTTTGATTAAAATCAACAATTAAAGAGGAAGAAGATCCACAAGGACCCAAAATAAGCACGTCGAGCAATAATAAGATATGCACACGACACGTGACCAGCACGCACTAAAACCAAACCAACTTGACACACGGATCCTCGTCATACTTTTCGCGTCCTTTCTGCAACCTCTACACAGAGCATCAAACGATCCTATATCTATTCTTGTATCCCCCGCGTTCACCCAAGGAACGATGTATCGGTACCGCGAATCCCGGGTTTAGGTTTCGTTAATGCGGCGAGAATTTAGCCCATGCTCCAGGCCTAGACACACACTTCCCTATGTCATCCTACAACACAGGTGCGTTGTGATGCAGATGGCAAGTACAACCATTTATAACCTCGATATGCTTCAAAGCATACATCATAATGTGCTTGGACAACCTCAGGTCTTCAAGTCCCCCGAATCTCAAGATCGAGATACTTGAACTTTGTGTTCCACGAGCCATCATTCTCGATGCACCTGAGCCATTAGTGCTTGAAAGAAGTCCAATACAGTATCTATCGCGCCTGCAAATTCATGGGTTACGCTTGGGACAATGCCAAGTTGGGCTTCAATTCCATTCGCAGCCCAAATTCTTGGAGCTTCTGCAGAGTTCCGACTTTTCCTTTCTCATGCGTATCTATCGGGTCTAGCCCTAGCTCGATACTTTTCATAGTCTTGATCTTCATCCTTCCCAAATTTCTCTTCCATCCATTTTAGCAATAGAAGAGTCTCATCCAGCGAGCCACTCGTCCTGGTGCGCCTACGCTTGCTGCATGCAGGCGCTCTCCCGAAGAACCCGAATACCTTCTCAGCATCAATGCCCAGCCTGCACGTTGAACTTCACTGCCAAGCTTCGTATCAAAATGTAGCTTGAGGACCTAAAAGCCAAGGTAATTTCTACATTTGGGACATTTATTTCCAAATAGAACTTATTCGTTTTTTGACTTCGTATATTCCCAGATCCCTGAAAGTCTAGGCAAATTCATATCTCTAGACTACCTTAACTAAAGACCTTTGATGGATAGGGGCCGCTAGCATAAGCTTACTTGTTAACACTGGAGGAATGCACAGTTCAAGTTCTGGCAATCCCTTAATAAGGCGGTTCAAGTCTTCACTCGAAATTCGCGTTTAATTGACCATCAAAAACACACCTCGCCAGTGTCGCCACAGAACACAAGAACAAGTGGAGACCAGGCAATAGCCGCGAGTTCCCTTCCCTTGCACAAGCGATTCAATCCGATTGGCTGATTGCCCTACGACCCTCTTTGAACGTCGGAAAACTCGACATCCAGCGTCGTCCTTTCTCTCTGTACTCAGAGGGTGTTAATTAGGTCTTACAATGGAAAGGAGGGGAAGAAACGGTGGGAGGAGTCAAAGGGCTTGTACGGGTTGTCGCCAGGTCAAGGTAAGGTACTTTCTCCACACATTTAACGTCCTTCGCTAACGCCCCTGGTGCCCCAAAGCTACGATGTGATAGCGTGCAGACTTTCCCAGCAGCTTGTTCGCGGTGTCAGAAAAACAATGTTCAATGCCGGACAGACCCAACTTTCAAGCGGATGCCCGCACGGAACGCTTTCAGACGATTAGAGGAAGTCACGACCCAGTTGAATGAAGTCAAGGCCAGTTTTGCAACAAGGCTCCCAAATAGAACCCCCCAGACCCCTGAAAACTTATCCCATACACAAACTTTACCACACTCTCAGAACACATGTCAAGCCACGGAGCTTATGCACGACACTCATGGGGGTTTTCCGCAATTCTACCCGCTAGACAATCTGCCAGACCTCCCATGCCTAGGTCAGATCATCTTGGAGAGTATTCAAACGAAAAGTTTATTTGAACAGTGAGTCTGACCCCCGTTTCCCCCAACAAGCTGAAAAGGAATAGCTTCGGACAAAATTATTATCGGCATTGTCCGATCTTGGATACTGAAGTGTCGGTTAAAGGACTACATCAAACCTCGCCCGTTTTGTTTTGGACTATTACCATGATTGCTTGTCGATGGCATGTTTCGCTCTCTTATCTATATGATTCGCTCTTGGAGCCTTATCGAAGTCTACTTGGGAGAATATTAGTTGAGCCTATCCACTCTATTGAATCCATACAAGCCATTGCCCTGCGGTGTTTCTGGCCTCTCTCCGTCCCGCGACAGATCGATGATCCCAGTTGGAATTATTGTGGGTTTCTGACCAATGCAGCAATGAAGATGGGACTCAACAAAGCGCAGAGGGACTTTCAGGCATCCCCTCCAAAGAGCACCGTGGGTATCAGGATATTGGCATGGATCGCATGTGTCCAAGCTAATTGCGCGTAAGTCATACATCTTAGTCTACAAGATTCGTACTGATGTTTCAAAGTAATGGTTGGACTTCAGGTGTAGCCGTATCCGCCGAGGTGCTAACGAAGTTTACCATAGCACCCTCACTGCCTACAAAAGTTGAAAGGGGTTTTGCCCTCAAGGTACAGATTATGCAAAAGACTGAAAATTCATGTTCGACCCTCACAAGTCTACGCGAAAACTTGAATTCGTGGGCTTTTGTTCAGAGCCAGTGCAGAGACCTAGACACCCTCCATGATGCATATGGCAACGAAGGACTTTGGACGGCAGAGATGGATGTCCTCACTTTTGGAGGACAGCTTCGCCTGTACATGCTTCAACTGGAGCGAGGGGAAAGATTGCAGAATGTTTCACAAGCCGTAGGTGATCAGGACAATGCCTCTTCCCAGCTGAGCTTTATCAATCTTGCCTACATGACTGCAACCCAGTTGGTCTACTCGTTCTCAACCATGCTTGAGGTTGCAAAAAGACACGACAACACCGACACTCGATCTCCTCAGCGACATTTCCCAAAACACTATTTTGGGCTGCTATTGCTTGCAATGGCTTTCTTGTTCAAAGTGAAAGTTTTTCACGCGCAGGAAGTCACATCAAGTCAAAACCGTACTGATGCAAGTCTTGGTACGGTCTACGAAATTCTCTCTTCATGGTCTGGGGGTGAACTAGACGAGCCTGGCAGGGCAATTCGTCTCATGGACGTTCTTGCGCAGAATGAGAAGGAATTAGAGTTGAAATTGAAAGAGTCCACCTCCGAGGGCCGACAGGGTCTTGCAATCTTAGACAACTTAATCTCCACTGCGAAGACAATTCGAGAACGCGCGCAAACGGCTACAGAAAGAACGAGCAACGAGGAAAACCAAATGGTTGACCATGTCCCGGGACTCGATACTGATCTGGGCCTTATTGAAGGATGGCAAGACTCGCTGCTGGACTGGAATTTTCCCTGGGGGCTTGATCTACCATGGGCCGACCCGTACGACTTTGATATTGGAACTACTTGATTATTTCAGTCTCTTCCAAATATCTCCTGTTCTGATATAGACAGTACTGCTGCTCCGAACTTTCTGTTGAAGAGAAGTTGTCACTACCACGCCAGGATGTGGAAAGTCCGAGCCGTTTTCACGAGTCCCTCGCTTCCAAGACTTGGAAAAGCTTCTATGCGTGCCGAAATCTTCAACTCATAAAAGGCCGGCACAGCTCATCTGACTGAAGTCAGCGAATGATGTTGGTACAAAGTTGTACACAAAGCAAGCGTGAATGTTGCAATGCATGAGTCAAGTTCCCCGCTTTGACTTTTTGCAAGAATCTTACTGCAGCAAATTCAGGAGATGGAAAAGAGGAGAACATGTTATAGCTCCAGGCATTATTTCCCATTCGAGCGGGTTTATAGTGCAGCGACTTGCGAATTTCGCTCGCTAAGCGGGGTCTTCCGATTGGCCCTTCTCCTCTGACGAGCTCTGGACAATAGGTCAACAACTGCTGTTTGTGCGGAGATTCAAGGGTCCTATTTCCAATTTACGTTTTAGTATTAGGCATTTACGTGGGCATTTTCCTATATAATGCAAAGTCCCCGGCTCATCAAGCATTGAGTACTTTACTTACTGCAAGCTTTCGCATCGCACGTTCAGAATCAGTTTCGATCATCTCACACATCTCTCGACAAATTCATTTCAGACACAGGATGGAACCCGCGCTGACTATCTCCAAAGTCAATGACGAGAAAAGTCTCACTTTGCAGTCTAGTCTCAGAAATCCTCAGCTGGATCCACTATGCCACATCCTGACTCCCATCGGCATGCTTGGCTATGGTTTCAATGAAGCCCTCACCCACCAAGCGTTACAAGATCTGAAAAATGGCAACGTACCAACAGCCTTAATCGTCGACTCCGGCTCCACCGATTCTGGCCCCGCTAAGCTAGCTCTGGGAGTCATGACTAGCCCCAGAAGTTCCTACGAGCGTGATTTCACCAAGTTATTAAGACTTGCGAATACTTTTCATGTGCCGTTGCTGATCTCTTCTGCGGGAGGTGATGGAAGTGATGCTCATGTTGATGAGTTTTTGGATATTGTGAGGGAAATTTGTGACAAGGGAAACGAGTGAGTGTTGTCTCACGTATGAGACCTTGCTAACGATTTCAAGCTCTTACAAATTCAAGACTTTAGCCATCTACAGCAATGTCTCCAAAGCAAAAGTCTTCCACAGTCTCCATGATGGCGAAGTCGAAGGGTGCGGCGCGTCTGTTCCTGAGCTGACAGCTTCTGATATTGAAGGTGCTGCCACAATTGTAGCTCAAATGGGCCCAGAGCCTTTTGTTCAGGCCATGGAAGCTGAACCTGATTTTGATATCATCATCGGTGGTCGAGCATACGATCCAAGTCCTTATGTAGCGTTTTGTATCTTCCAAGCCGGGAAAGTGCTAGCAGCTTCGGGTAGGACTTTGACGGCTGAACAGATGGGTGGTTTTACTCATATGGGGAAGATTATGGAATGTGGTGCTCTGTGTGCTACACCCAAGAGTGCTTCAGCTATGGCAACGGTATATCGAGATGGGACGTTTGACATCAAGCCTCTTAATTTGGATGCTCGCTGTACGCCGTCTTCGGTGGCATCTCGTAAGTAGTCAATCTCTTACCACTCTGACCAAGATTTGAGTTTCTCTTCCCTAAACTTGCTGGCACTTGTCCGAGGTTGATCTAGATTTGGTTTCAAAGAAGCAATACTAACTCCAATTTCTTCAAGATACGCTATATGAGAAATCTCGTCCAGACATCCTCTCCGGCCCGGGAGGAAACCTCAACCTCACAAACTCCTTATACATCCAATTACCCGATCAAAGAACCGTCCGCGTCTACGGCGCAACATTCCAATTCTCCCGCGCTGTAAACCTCCCGTATACAGTCAAGCTCGAAGCAGCAAAAATAGTCGGCCATCGCACAATCTTCATGGGCGGCGTCCGAGATCCCATTCTCATCTCACAGATACCATCCTTCCAATCCCTGATTCAAGAATACGTAACCACGCAGAACCCACCCTCATCTCCACCAAGCGGCGAGTTCTGGAAACTAGGCTTCCACACCTACGGCGCAAATGGCATCATGGGTGCCCTGGAACCAGGAGATTCAACGTTCCAGCCACGGGAAATATTCCTTGTTGGTGAAGCTTTGGCAAGTAGTCAGAAACTCGCAAATTCCATCGCCGCTACGGCGAGGGTCGCTGCTACTCATGGCGCGTATCCTGGACAGCGGGGTACGGGTGGGAATTTCGCCATGGGTGTAGGTGGGAAGCTGGAAGTCGAGATGGGTCCTTGTGCAGAATTCTGCATCTATCATCTCATCCCGCTGCGTGTTGGGGAAGAAGGTGCGAAGAGAATCGGTGATAGTGTGACGAGCAAGAGCGAATCAACTCTTCCGCTGTTTTCTTGGAAGATGAGTATCATTGGAAAAGGAGACCCCATGGTTGCTCCCGAGCCACCTGTTCTTTCCTCGTCAGCAACTGCCCTGGATCTTCCTCGCCAAGACCCCAAGCCCAGTCAACCTTCAACACTAAATCTCACATCCCCGCGAACACTCACGGATATCGCGCCCGTCATCCGCTCCAAGAACTCCGGCCCCTACGAAATAACACTCGACGTCGTCTTCTCATCCCTACCAGTCTACAACATCATAAAAGCCTCCTCACTCCTCACACCCACGACTCTTGCACGCATGTATCATTTGAAAGAAGAGGATATCGTTTGGTGCGGATTCTTTGATCAGGCCATGGCGTGGAAATGTACGATTCCGAGATGTGGAGATGATGGGGAGAGGAAAGTAGCTGGGGGGTTTATGGAGACGGATGTGCATGCTAGTCAGCAGTATGCTGGGCTTTTGGGATTGGAGCTTGGGGAGGATGTGAGGGGGGAGATTAGGGGGTTGGGAATAGCTACGTGTAGTTGAGGGGGATAGAGAGCGTGAGAATGTTGCGCAGCTGGTTGTCGATAGTCATTAGATGGAAATTCTGCGATGATGGGATTTTGAGTGTGCCAAAGAGAGTCACAGTGAGAATATACAGAAACTTCCACCAAGCACTCCAAAACCTGGCTATTCCTGCTTAACCTCAACTCGAATACCTCGCAGCCCATTACCATTCCCACATCATCTCGTGAGTCGTGACGTCCCAAGCCCTAGCGCTTGCTTACCATCCATCCTACAGCCATGACGAGGACGAGCCCCTGAACCGAGAAGCGAGTTACCTACTAACCTACCTCCTCAAGGTCTCATACTCCGTACTCTTTTACTCTTCTACTGTACGCACGAGCTTGACTACATGCCATGCTCCTAACTTAAACGATGGATGGGTTTGAGAACCGAAACCCGTTATTTGGAAACTTCACTTTCCGCGGTGATGGATATACGTACTGTATGAGAGGAGAAGAGAAGAGAGAAATGAGAATGGAAAGTTCCCAGCTACGCTAGCTACAGATTTTTCACGAGTGGAAAACCTGTGTGAGAGTGAGAGTGAGAGAGAGAGATGCGGGCCGAGTTTGAATAAATGAATGTAAACCAGTACCTAGGTCTTTCCGTCCGTTGTTCAGCACTACCTCTTGGTCCATAAGACGTTCGAACATACTATAAAAAGGAGAAGGAGAAGGAAGGATGCGATACAGCACCATACACCCGCGAAAAACCCAATCCGCAAATTAAACCCGAGCAATAATTCCACCAGTTCTTCTCTAGAAGAGTGTTGCCTCCGTAGACTAATCATCGACAGCACGTACAGTACGGCCTCTCATCAAGAAAGAATATCAAGTGCCGTTGCCGTTGCCGTTTACCAGACTTCCAAGTTTCATACGAAGAGTAACATGACCAATTCACTTACCGGTACTTCGTCAGCCAGCTCTCCGTACAGTAGGAACACTATTCAAGTGCCGATATCTTTATGAGATCGCAAACCTAACCTTATCTCATCTCATCTCATCTCATCTCAATTACCCTCTACCAGTACACTAAAAAGTCAATTCGAAAAAAAGTTGGCAGGACAGGACAGGACAGGACAGGACAGGACACTCAGACCGAGGAGAAGAAATCGAATATCTGATCCTGAATCCTTGCCAAACCCACCCCACATCCAAGGAATCCCTCCATAGGAAAAAGTTTACTCCGTAAAATGTTCCTTGTATTTCCCCGCTTGTTCCTCTACCTACTCCACTCTCAAAAATACCATACTATACCAAGCCAAGTATATCCAAAAATCACATGAAAGACACAACACAGCACATTTAGCACCAGAAGAAAAACCCGAAAAACTCGCAATGTTTACCGGAAAGCTATCAAGATCGTCATAATCGTGTCCCCCTGGCCTATGGTATGGAGTGGTACGGAGTGGTATAAATACGTAGTCCAAGTATTCCCCATTAACATGCATATGTGGCGGGCAGGGGGGCGGATTAAGTTGCATATTTTGTACAAGTATACTCCGTAAGTAAAAGTAACCCGTTATACGGAGCTTCGTATGTCACTTGTGCATATATGCAGACGCAGAGTATTAATCTGTCATTTCATCTGAAGTTTTTTCTCCGTAAAAGTCTTATCTTAGTACGGAGGTACGTAATTTACGCTGTGAATAAAGTCAATTGATCCTCCTCATCATCCCTAGTCCCAGTCCCGGTCCTTCCCCGGATATTACGATACTCCATACGGAGGCTCCGTACGGACTCATATCTTTTCAGCCTTCGTAGAGGAGTAAATTATACTGTATCTGCAAGACACCAAGCCCTGACCCTGACCCCTGACCCCCAATTCACCCCTCACACGCCTCACCCCAACCGCCCCGGCGCCCCAACCCAAGCCCAACCAACCCAGCCACCCCGTTTTCTCTACATTAGCGTTACCTACCTATGCACGCGCACGTACGCCTTATCTCGGGCATACCAATGATACACACCTTTTCAAATCCCCATCACAGAGTTAATAAATTCTGATGAGCTGTCAGGGAGTTGCATGAATGAATGCGATGCGGTACGGAATGGGAAAGATACGAGTACCGGTATCTATGTCCGTGGTGTGCTACTGCTACAGGGGAGAACTGTAGGTAGGTACAGTGCACATATCACTACGCCGTAGAACCGGTCTGTTGGGTAGATGATCATGGTGTAGGGTAGGTTTGTGAGGGAGGGGAGGGGGTGTACAGTATGTCGATCTTTGATTTCATCCGAGGTACGGAGTAGACGATGTGGTTTTCATGACGTTGTTGAGTACAAGACGCGGACAGTACGCGCAAGCCTACCCAGCGTTCCCAATGTCTCTGCGGAAAGTTTTTGGGCTTGCAAGAAACTCGTAGAGAAGCGTTGTGATGACTGATTATGCTTTTAAAGCTCTATTATTGAGCCTCTTGTATATAACTTATAAACAAATGCTAAAACGCCCATGTATACACCCATATATACTTATTTTCCAGGTTTTGGAAGCACCTGTTTGTACAGCCATGCCGAGAATTTAACAGTCGGTTCATCAATCGTCTTGGTGACCAACTCTGCAAGCCAAAGTGTAAGTGGCAAGAGGATTAAATGCGGAACCCAGAACGCCAGGTCAAAACCGAACGGCCCCGCTTTGGACAATGGAAATGCATTGATCCATTCAGGAATGCCGATCGTATGAGTCTCCCTCGCGTACCCTGTCGCTGAATAAAACCTGTTGCCAACTATCCAAAGTACCGGTCCATGTATCATGTAGAAAGAGAAGGAAATACGGCCGAGGTGCTGGTTGAATCGATGTTCGAAGAAGCTTTTGAGCCATGATATACGTGGGATTGAAACCACGAGCAAAGTTGCAGCCCAGAACAGGTAAAACCACTTGTAGTCGAACACAGCCTGTGGCTTCAAGAATGATAGGTAATACCATCCAGGGGTATCCCGTAGAACCTGGATGTCGGCGGAAGGAGAAGGGACGCCACCGAGGAACATACTGATGACGAAGAGCATATAGTATATAGGTGTTTTGAATGGCTCCAGCAGTGCAAAAATGCCGGGCAAATCATCGTTTTCGGCGAGCATATCCAGATCGTAGAGGAGCATGCCTGACATGAACAAGGAACCGAACCAGCCATCTGCGATATACAGGAAGTAAATGATGAGTACGACCTCACCCAAGAGTCGCATATTTTTTCTGCATCTCGAAAAAGCCATGAGCGCGGTGTAGATGATGAGTGAGCCTCTGAACTCGACTGGGATGGACCATAAGTGGAAGTTGTAACTGAAAATGAGTTCGCCGCCTGTCCTAAACACGAAACTGAAATTCTTAAACTCGCAATACCACATCCAAACCTCGTCTCTCCAATTCCGTTGGTGTATAGCGTCTTCGGTCCAAAGTCCAAATGCATGCCACGAAGTCATGTACAGGAATGTTGTGATCATGATGGGCAGATGTAATCGTATATAACGTCTGAACAGGGCAGAAGCCAAGTTGTCTCCGAGCTTCAGGTAGTCGCCAGCGTGTATCAAGCTCAACGGTTTCGCAGACAAAACGTAGCCGGAGATAACAAAAAACACCGTGACTGCGAAGTGGCCACCATTGAAAAAGGTCCGTATCCCAGGGAAGGCGACAAAGTAATACTGGTTGTCGTAACCCCAACCATTGTCTAGAATTTTGTCGCCATGAGTGGCGTCGCGCGCCCACAAGTGATGGTGATGCCAGTACACCAGAAAGGCTGCAAATCCCCTTAGACCGTCGAGATACGCTGTCCGTCGGAGGTTCTGTTTACGCTGGCAAGATGTTCTTTTCATGAATGAGGGTCGAAAGAAGTCTATGTTCCATTTTGAAGGTCTCGCGTGTTTCCATTGAGTCGGATTTGAATCAGTTTCGACTTCCTGGAAATACCCCTTCTCCAACATGCTTTCTCTTCCAGGGGAGGCCATTAGGGATTGCGGTTGGAGACTGCCACAATGATCATGAGGACTCTCGTCGACTCAGTAGTGGATTGGAGAAGGAGCAAATGTCTGAAGGTTCCAAGCAACCTCTTCGAGGCAAGAACGATGCTTCAATGGCGAGAATCATGAAATGCATGGAAACGAAGAAAGGAAGAAAAGGAAACCGAACACGATGCTCGAGCTACGTAATCAGGGACAACATGGCCTTGCACATGTCTCGAATAAGCTCTTTTTCGGCCCAACTAAATTATGAACGGCCCGGCACACCAACAGCGCATGCGGGGGATAAGAGCTGATTGCGGGGCACCCCACTTTATCTCGGCCCACCACTACTTGATCAGGCGCTTTTGGGGCTAGACAGGGTACCCTTGCACTTCGATTTACAGTACTTACCTCTCTACAGTATAGTACTCCGGAGTATCTCGATGATTATCTTTGGGGGCCCCTTATCTTGCTTGTTCATTACAAGGAGGCCGCGTTTCAATAATAAGAATAATAAGATCGCAGGTGTGGCGCAAACTTTGCATAAATGAGAATAGTTTCAGACTGAGCTTAACTCGACGCCGTTGACGGCTGAGAAAAGGGTTGGAGCCGTAGCCGTACGTAATTTACTCCATAGTTCGCGACTTCTCGCTTGACGAAGCTTGGGCCTTGGCTTGGCTTGCTTGTCTGGTCTGGTCACTTTTCTTGCGGATCCAAACCTTAACTTTCTTGTGTAATCTCGCATTGCTGGTACCAAGGCGGTACCAGCACTCGACTTCTGATGAGAAGAAATTACAGATACCGGTATCGTATCTTGTTCACTCGTACACTGCAGCGTTGCTGGCGGCACTACATATCGCAAATATTACTCCGTAAAGACCTATCGAGTTTCTCTCAAGTCCGTAGGTGGGGGCATCGCTATCGCTCCGCTCTCCGCGATGACCGTTGCACCCATGTTACACCCCGCAGATTTCAATATTGCTACGGAGCAAAGTACTAGTGCACAGTACGGAGCACCCCGGACATGCCATGCTCTAGTGGGAAGGTGCTGGACCTCGGAACGCGACCTCAACCAAGTTCTTTCCAGCCACTCATCCCATATGCATTGCAGAAGCACATGTGCCTTCCTGGTAATCACCGCTCTGGCACTGGCAGGCCCCTCTTCAAATTGATTGCGCACGGAGTACGGAGTACACGCCTTCCTCGGGGATCATATGCTTTTCGTTTACGAGGTACCTATTTGATGATCAGCATGGCAGCATGGAACCCCCCGCCCGCAGCGGTCCTTGCAGAAAAACCTTGACCTCCCTCATTTCTACCATCATTGCTCAATTTCACTCTTTTGTAACTCCAAAAAGCCATCACAGACGTCAATGCCATGATTTCGAAAGTTCTGGGACGCTTACCTACAAAGGTCTTGCGAAGGGCTCTGCCAGTATACATCGCTTGCGTATTTCTGGTCCTATTTCTTTGGAATCTGGACTCTTTCGGATCGGCTGGATCTTCAGAGTCTTCAGATGTTGGCAGCCTGCTGAAGCGTGAATTGTCTCACTTCACAACACGCAAAGCAATAGACCACATCCCGAAGAAAATATGGCAGACATGGAAGGTAGATCCATTGGGTTTCGAGGAAAGAGACTTGGCGGTTGCCAGGACTTGGACACAGAAGAACCCGGGCCACAGGTACGAGGTTCTGACAGACAGCAATGATTTGTACTATGTCGAAACACACTTCGGTCCTACTGGTTTCAATCGACCCGACATTGTATACATGTATCGTTCGCTCACGTTGAAGATCATCAAGGCGGACCTGTTGCGATATTTGATCATGTATGTTGAAGGAGGATTATATGCCGACATCGATGTGGAAGCGCTCCGTCCTATTGAACGCTATATTCCCGACCGGTACCATGAAAGGGATATTGACATGGTCATCGGGGTCGAGATCGATCAGCCGGAATTCAATAATCATCCTGTACTCGGCAAGAAGTCGGAGTCATTTTGCCAGTGGACATTTATGTGCAAACCTGGACTTCCTGTCATGTTGAGACTCATTGATGGTATCGTCAAGTGGCTCAACGAAGTTTCAAAAAAACAAAAAGTGCCAGTATCGGAGATTGTGCTCGACTTTGACGAGGTAATAAGCGGGACTGGACCTTCAGCTTTCACCAAGGCAGTTTTGGCAGAAATGAGTTTGAAAGCCGGGAGAAGTGTGACGTGGAAAGACTTCCACAGCCTGAGCGAATCAAAGCTTCTTGGTGGTGTCTTGGTTCTCACTGTCGAGGCTTTCGCTGCAGGTCAAGGCCACTCGGACTCTGGAAATCACAACGCAAGGACGGCCCTTGTCAAGCATCGTTATCATGCTTCTGGATGGCCGACTACTCATCATCGATACAAGCACCCAGTCTTCGGCGAGGTGGAAAAGTGCAACTGGGACCCCGAGTGTGTCAAAATCTGGGATTACAGCATGGCAGCTTTCGAGCAGCTTTCTCCAGAGGAGCAAGCCAAGCAGACCAAAGACAAGGAAATTGCTGATGCCGCGGAAGCAGATAAAGAGGAGCAGCTAAAGAAGATAGGGGATATGGAGAAGCTAGCTGAAGCTGAGAAAGCCGCCAACTTGGAGAAACTCGGTCAATGGGAGAGAGAGCAAGCCAGGTTGAAAGCAGAAGAAATTGCGAAGGACGCAGGGGCGGAAAAGGAAGGGAAAGGAGAAGCAAAGGAGACGGATGGAGGTGAAAAGGCCAACACTGAGGCCGAAGGGGAAGGGTCAGCGGAAAAGAAAGAGGAGGAGGCCAGCCCGAAGAAGGAGAAAGAAGCTACAGGTGCCGGCTCTGCTGGGAAGGACGTGGTGGTGGCCCCTGAGCAACAACCAATGCAAGTGGTGTGAAGGACGACATGGTCAGATATACGAATTGGACGAAAACGAGCACAAAAGCGACGAATAAAGTTCGTCGTGTCATAGAGGAAACATTTTTGTTTGGGGATTAGACAAGAAGTGGGGTGTATGCTATGAATGGAGCTGGTGGATCGATTAGTACGTGCTATGGGTTTTATGTTTCGGCGTCAAAGGGCATGTAAAGGCGTCAATATACCTCTTGGAGTACATAATATAGAGACTTGTTTAGAATACGGTAGCTCGCGGTATACGAAGCACATCAATGGAAGAAAAACATAAAGCCATTGATTGGTGAGGCTCAAACATGACTTCCCGGAACGAGCCTTGCATGCTTCATTCTGCCCTGTAAGCTTTGAACATGAACCGCCCATTGCCGAGCACTCGATGCGGATACCCGTGAGCCCGTTTCTAATACGGGACGTGTCACAAAGCCACTCGGCCGGGAGGCTGTGGAATCATAGAATGTACGACCTCTATACTTAAATTTCAGCTTTAGCATCATTCTCTCGTACAGCAGCTGACACGCACTTGCACCTGGCCGCTGGGACGGAACATAAACTCGCCACCAAATTCAACTTGTGTACTGTAGTACCGCATGCATACCCGATCCAAAACACCAGGTGGAAGGAACGTGAGACGGAATAGAAATAGTACGGTGCTGGTGGTAGATGGAGTTGAGGAGTCTGCAAGGTTGTTAGATAGTTAGATGGCTGGCGGCTGGGCTTCGCTTGAAATTTGAGAGTGAGTGTTGTGGGTGGGATTTCTGTTTGGTGAGGATGGGGCGTGTGTAGGACGTTCTAGGCGGAGTATTATTTCTGATATGCAGTGGAGTGCAGTGCAGTGGTAGGAAAAGA